>JABFQI010000226.1:0-13267 GCA_022816925.1 Trichacis sp. ZL-2020 | reverse complement strand
TCGATTTTTCATACCACGAAAATTACCGTAAATACCTCCTTTTCGAATGTTCAAATTTTGCCGTCACAACATATCTGTGACGTCATTTGAATGGGCAGTATATCTATGTATCCGAAACGAAAAATTCACCTATCTTTTGTAATATCAATTTTCATAAAAACGAAAAAATACGTATCGATTTTTTTTCAAAAACAATCGATACGTATGTCACCAAATTTCAATTCTCAGATTCTGTCAAGTGCCCTATTAATAACTTTCACAATTCTTCCCTATTTTCCTTCAGTTTTTGCGTAATAATTTTAAGTTGAAAATCTTTTTCTAGAATTTTTACGAAAATTTTTTGGTTGCGATTCAACACCTACTTAAAGGAGAAAAATTTTTGTAGTGAAATATGTAAGAAATTTCCGTTCAAAATAAGTCAAAAGTTTGTAAAAAATCATAAATCTGATAATTTTTTTGGAATATCAACTAAATAGAAAAAAAAAATGAAATTTTGTAATTTTACAGGATGCCCATTTAATCTGGGAAAAATATGATCATTACAAATTTCTATGACGATTCAGAAAAAAATTGAAATTTTTTATTAACCGATAGCAAAAACCGACTTTATCATGAAAGTTTTTCTTTGAATAAAAGCTTTCATCTCACTAGATCATTTATGTTCATTATCAATATTCTTTTGTTATGCAGCATTTTATTATCAGCTATTATAAATGTTTAAATAACTTTTGAAAATTAAATACATACTGAAAGACAACTTTTGTGAGAATTTAAATTATGCTAATTTTTAGGCAATTACTATTTAGTCATTATTGAGTTTTTTCGTCTGACAGTAAAACTTGGAAATATTTTTATAATTTTCATTGTTATCGATATTATTATTCAACTTTTCAGTATCTTAAAAAATTTTTTTGATTTTCGATCATCAATCATATCTTTTATCAAATTAAAAATTCTTTTATAAAACAAAATTTTAGAAGTTTCGTAAAGCAAAATTTTTGTAAAATTCTAGAAAATTCTAGAAAACTTCAAAAATTTTCATAAAGTTCAAGAAGTTTGGAAAGAAACCTTAATAAATCCAGTAAGTTCAAGAAGGTTCTAAAATGTTCAAAGTGATTCTAGAATATTTCAGAACCGTCTAGAAATTTCTAGAAAATTTTGAATTTTGCGAATGCTCTATAGAATTTCCTATGAAATTCTACAAGGTGCGAAAAATTCCTAAAATACTCTTGGAAATTTGAGAATGTTCTGGACTTTTCGATATATTTCAAAATTTCGCAAAAGGTTCCAGAATATTCTAGATTTTTTAAAAATTGACTTTATTGAACAAATAATTAATTTTTACAGAAATTAATAGTTTCCTTTAATATTATCGAATAAATTGACAATCACGCCTAATATGAATCATTCATCATTAACTTTCAAAGTATTTATCATAATAATTATAATAAATTCCACAACAGAGTGCAAAAATTGTTATAACCTTCCAATAAACCAAAAAATTATTATATTTATATAGTAATATTTTTAATTATCTACAAATATAATAATTTTTATTATCCCACTCACTGAATTTATTATGAAAAATATACCTACTACAAGCTAGAACATTTCTAATAAAGAACAATGAATGTCAGTAAATGGTGCCCATCATTTAAATTGTAAACCAAACAAATCCTCAAACCGCAAAAACGCCTAACGTTTTCCACTTTTCCGGAAAATTTCCACAAAGGCCAGAACAACTTCCGGTGTCAATGATCGAATAGCGACGAAGAAAAACATGTTAATTACTCCAATTACGCGTGAAACAATAGAGGAGCCAATTAAAGCACGATTATATCGGGGTTTCAGGTAATTAGAGCGAATTTCAAATTCAAAAAAACAATTAAACACATGGCCTAGTATATAAAATAATTTTCTTTGTTATAAAAAAATATACTGAATCAAATAAATATATTTATCAATCAAAAACGTAGTCAAAGTATACCTAGATCATTAATCAAGTATTTAAAGCACTATACGAACAACTATTTTCACTATTCAATTATTGTATCAATCAAATTCCTCAATAAAAACAACATAAATCTGCCATTTTCAGTAATTTATAAACAATCAAATGTGTCACAACGACTTCATCTTCCACACTTGAACAAAAATTTTGTCAATTCTTATTACGACCTACTGTATCTAAAAAAGTTGTTTTTTCGTACATTTCTCGCACAAAATACTATATGCACCAAGGGTAAAAATCTGTTTTTGAGTGTGATTGAAGCCCTTGTCTTCGGCTCGTGCTGCAAACCATCAACTCGTCTAAAAATAATTCATCTCCTAGATGCATAATATATTATTCTTGAATCAAGAAAACATTCTTTTGTTCGTACAATTCAACAAATTATCATTTCAAAGTTAAAGTAACGAAACTTTTTTCTGAATGCAGATCATTTTCAGGAACTGTCGAATCAGCAATATCAATAGAAAATTGTTGGATAAAAAAAAGCGCGACGAAAATGAAAATTTGGTATATTGTACTAGGCGAGGAGAAGAGGTCGACTTCCCGTTTCTGTTTGGTGCTCGTCTTGGATACGATACAGATGGGTGAAAGTGAAAACTAAATGCCAACATGGGTCATTTAACTCCTGACCCGCTAACCCACCCTGCTATCCCATCCTATCCCAGATCCCGCCTCATTTGCTTCATGCAGATAAAGCTGAATGAACTTACACCTTACACCTTACACCCATGTTATGCGCCGCAAAAATGCACCCGCACACCTTAAACTGCAAACTCGATAGTTCCTTGCCTTTTTTATTATTGCAGTGATTTATATTGATTTCTTCAACGGAATGTTAAATTTATAAGCACGCTGCTAATGAGGCTGGGCAAAATCACACGGGAACGCGGAATGATTTACTTTACGCAAATTCCTTCGATAATTATTTAATAAAATATCACTCTTCTCTGGAAAATAAAGTTGAATCTGAAGTTTATTTCGATCTTTTTCGTTATTGAAAAAAGGTTGATGCCTTGTAAGTTATGGCTTGTTAAAATGACTATTATTCATGTCACTTCAGTCACCACGATGTAAATCATGGACGAATCGTTGGGAGAGAATGAAAGTTAAATTAACCAACAACTTATATGGAAATTCTACGACTCCATTCATTATTTGTTGATTTATGGAATGAATGTTACCCTTGATTTCATCTTTTATTGCTACATTAACAGCTGATTAGCAAAGATTGAATGTCCTACATACGATAATTTGCGGTTTGTCCTTATTAGGGTTTCTTCGACGAAGCTTCTGTTAGAGGATATGGGAATTTTTCACGAAATTGTGTGTACTTGTTACTTAATGTATTAACCTTTCCATTGAATAACAGATCTGCCGTTCACTACAAGCAAATTTTCCTTGGATTGAGTAACTTGCTATCAAACTGCTATATTTTTTAAGGTATTAGTGTAAATTACCAAGATGAAGAATATTAGAAGAAAACATATACTACGAGAAATTATGATAATATATTTCGGATCGGAATAAATGAAAAGAAAATTACGTAATGCACCGAATTAACGATCGATCGATGTAACTTTTTTCAGGTCAAAGATTTACGTAACGAAACACCGAAGCTCAAAAATCAGTCCACATTTTGTAATTTATGATGAGGATGAAAAATTAATCAGATCGAGAAAAGAAAAGTTTTCATCGATCTGAATAAGTTTGTATGCGGCACAACTTATTTGAAATATTTGCCAAAGTTTGATGAGGGTCGACTGTAATTGTTTAGACTTACTGAGAACTTCATAATGTATCCTTAAACGATTCTATTCGAACACAAACAATAAAAATGAAATCGACGAAGAAGCGATAAACGAAACTCGATTGTTCAAGCGCACTACGATGATAGACTGCAACACGTAAGAAGAGCGAATTCGTCTTTTATACCGACTCTCACTGTATCCCCTTCTCAGCTATTCGTAAAATATGAATGTAATTTTTTGTGGTTTATCCATCACATGTTCGTATATTGGTATTTCTCACTGCTTTCATTCATCGACATAACACTTCATCTTATTTTTTATCCTTAAAAGGTTGTTGAAATTTAATCGAACGGTACAACATATTAACAACAACTCTGGAATAAGAATAAATGTTCGATTTATAGTCATTAAAAAACGAATGTTAAATTTAATGATAAATTAATTTCAAGACTTTCGCATCTTCCTTATCAATATTTAATAACAACGAATCGTTGTAAAATTAAATAATTGTTACATTGAGGAATTGATTGGTATTATTTTTTGCACGAACTGAAAAGTTTGGATTGTAGTGAATGTGATTGAAAGAGATTGTTTAAACGATCATTAATCGGTTACGAGCGTGAATAATGTCAACGTATTTTAAACTATTCAATCTCGAATAATGCCGTTTTGATCACGTAACGCGTCGCACAAGTTATGCGTGATGCACAATGAGATTTTTTGCACGGTATTAAAAATTAAATGAAGATTTTTCCTTTTGAGAATACGAAATGCGAATAATCATCTGCCACGTTGTAGAGGTGCGTGAAACAACTCGGAAACAAAAGGCGGAGTTTGCGTAAGGATTACGCAAACTTGGGTGAATCGCCTTTGCGGAGGTGACGAGATTTGTTTAACCCTTTTATGATGATGTTGCGCAAAAATGAAGGTTAATGAAAAATATTCACAATGCCAAGATTGATGTTACATTTATAGAAAAACTTATAAGGCGCTGACGTAAAAGGAAAGTTTGGAAATTTCTCGGGCTCGGGAAAGTTCATCTTCATTTCATCTTATTGATTTCAGCCATTGCGAAATAGAGATTTTATTTTTTTTCTTCATACAGAATTGAAATGGTTTAATTTTTTGCAGGGAACAAAATTTCGAAACATGACGTAATAATTGATTCGTTTAAGGATGTATTGTACTTGTTAGAAATCAGGGAAAGTTTTATTGGCTTACGCAAATTTATTTTTGAACTTTTTTGATAAATACATTTTCTTGACAATTTTAGTGGTTTTTAATGGCAGTGATGACAGAATTTTTTGTTTTTAAGTGTTTTAAACGAAACTGAGACCGAAACTTTGTGCTATTTGAGGTGTATGCGTTGTTGCAATTGCGAGGAGTAATGGAAGATCGGCAGCATCCAAATCCAAAATTTCAGTGAGTTTGTCGAGAGTGATGTCACCGAAATTCGATACCAGGAGTAACTGTGCCAGGGTTTCGCTCCTCAACCACATTTCTCGTAATCTTGATTCCAGTAATCGTATGCACTGAAAAATTAAATCGAAATGATTACTCACGTTTTTTAACTTTTTATGCAACTATCGAAATTTCAATTTCAATTTATTCAAAACAGGTGTATACATTACAGGTTTATATTTACAATATAATAAAAATAAAAATATGAAATTTAACCCCCGTATAGAAACGTAATGTTTCTGAGCACGGGCCTGCGTATAAAAAAAAAGTCTGTCGATACAATATTAATACAATAAATAATGTCTATCTAGCATTTGTATAAGCTTAATTTTTACTCGAAAACTCTGTACCTAAAACACTTTTTATTTTTTATTTTTTTATTTTTATTTAATAATTAATTTGTAATATATCTTTTACTGTAGTTGTACTCGAAATTAACAACCATTTTTTAATTTTAATCTTTGGTACAATACCTTTATATTCTGATTGTTTAATTTCTATTGGCAAATTATTAAATATCGTATAGCGCGTGTAGCATTATAAACTTTAATAATTAATTTATTATTATTAGGAAAAATTGTAATGTGCATTTTTACCCGCAATTAAGCACTCGCTTCCTGCTGGTCCACCAACTACTTTGATGTACGTTATTGGCGCGTCCAAAAGCCATTCTCGTTCTATGACCCCTCCAAAAGTCAAATTCTGTAAGCGCCTATCAAGACACATCACCAGGTGGTTCGTCGTTACAACCAATAAATTACAATCCAAGGTCTGACTAAGTTTATTCTTGATTCGATATTGCATGGTTTCTCCGTTTTGCCCCGTAGGTTCATAAATTATCACACGCTCTGGAAGTTGCACTGCAAGCCTATCCTTATAAACTGCAATTTTGCAGACCTAAAAAATTAGTTTCATGAATAAAATCATTTTCATCGTTAAAGAATCTTCTGCATACCAGGTCTTTGCATTTGATCCGAACTTTTTGATTCGTTAACAAATTTTGGATGATGACATCAGTCATATTTTCTCGGTACGCGTAACGATCTTTGTAGAGACCGTGAACAATCGTCTTTGGAATCTCCATGTAAGAAATGGTACCGTCTTGGCAACCAATTGCCTACAAAAAATGAAATTTTACAGTTGGGTTTATAAATAAAAATTGGATTTCAAAAAACAAAAGATATGAATATTGCATGTGTTACAATGTGTAAGGAAGATGGATGAACTGCCAAACTCCACACCCAAGATGATAATAGTTAGCCAATGGAAGCCAATTGTATACCGTCGTGGGTAATCAACAAACACTGCCTATTACTTCCAACAACCTATAATAACTGACCATCCGGGAAATGTGTAACTCGTAGGGGAATGAAATTGAGAGTTCTTTCTCTTCCAACGAGTTCTCCGTTACTGGTGTAGAATGATAAAACGCCGTCCCATTCAGCGACACACAAAACATCTCCTGAATCATCCCTGAAAAAAATATGATTTTAATAATGTATTCCTATTATTATTTCATATTGTACTACTGGTAAAAGCAGTTTTAGCGATAGCGTAATTCTGAACTATATCGCTTCCATGAAACTTTGTTGTGCATTCGGAAGAGAATCAATACTTGGTTATACAAATATCATTGCAGAAAAAACTTACTGATAGATATTCTATATGAAAAGCAGCGTGTTTAAAGCTATGTTATAAGTGCTTTGTTTCCTATAACATAAAAACCTGGAAGGACTCCATGACACGCTCCAAATTATTGAGCCGCTGAGGCGGTCGATGCGAATTTTTTCTTCAGCATTCTGAAAACATTTGTTGTGTTTTATTTTTATAATTGGTGAGTGAATAAAGTGACTGTTTTTTCAGTACTTTGTTTCGCACAGAAATGCATCCATTTTCCATTCCTAGAGCCATGTATTGTCCATCTTTGCTCCAGGAACAACAACGTATTCGACCTCCTGCTTTGTGTCTTTGCACAGCTTTTTGTTCTGATGACCAAAGAGCCACATCGGATAAGGAACAACTTAGAAGTTGATGGGACATTGGATTAAATTGCATTGATTGAACAGCGTCATTGTGCCTGAAATTTATAGATTCAATGTCTTATACAATTTGATTTTTAAAGAAAAAAAACAATAGTGTTCTACTAATTAGACGGGAGAATATTTGAGTATATTCTAAATATAATTTATTATTCAAGAATGTAAAGTCACGTTGGAAAATGTATTATATATGGTAAGTAACTAATAATTAATAGATAATAGGGAAATAATCATTAAATATAATACAGAAAACAGTTATTAAAAAGTGCATTTAAAAACATGTGAATTGATTAAAAAAGAACAAAAATGGGAAGCAAACATTATCCAAATAAACAAAATTTTTCAAATTCCAATTTGAAACTATCTACAAATTTGCAGTAATTAATTTGTTCGGAATAAATTGTTATAAAACAAATATTTTCACAATTACTCATCACTGAAAATACTTTATTATTATTATTCATCGGTATTGATCGAAACTGTTCAATAGTGATTTTATATTACATAAAATTTTTTCTTTTTCTGAAATGCATAAATATTACTTACTTTCTCTGAAAATCACTTATCCATTCATTTATAATCTTATCCATATTCATAAATTATGCTGAAAAAATAATTACCTTAACCGCGTTAAACAATTTTCCGAAATTTGATAATAAATACAAATGATTGATTATTGAAAATTTTGTATTTTTCAAATTGTTTTGAATGAATCGTGAATCAATAATTATTTTAACTATTGCTGATAGGTACAAATACTTCATTATTATTATGATTCAGTATTTATGAAAATTGCTCAATACTTACTTTATATCTCATGAAAAATTTTTTCGGTCTTCGATATGCATTAATTTCAAAAAATTACATTTTTTTCATTTTTGCTAATAGTTTGGCCCCAAAAAACATTCATAATGGAAATTGTGAGGGTGATAATTCTCTTCGTACAAAGATAAAAAAAAAGCAAATCACTCGCATTTGCGCAGTTGAGGTTTGCGTACTTTGTTTCAAGATATACGTTTCGTAAAATTTTATATCACTTTGTGGTCGGGCATTTCAAGTCACTCACCTGCCCACTTTTATAACACTTATTAGCCTTCGAAATTTACAATCACACAGTGAAATTTATAATATTTCCGACTCAGGGCGATCCACCCCTATCAACACCTTTATTCCTGTTTCAATATATTGACAACAATTGCTTTCTTTTTTAAAAGCAATTACTGATGACCACACACAAAAAATTGTTATAAATGAAAAAAAAGTTGTTTCAAATTTTAAAAACATTTCGTAAGTGTTCTACATTACAATGTTTTAAAGTTCATTTTCTTTAGCAACTACAAAAATAAATAAATCATTCGACTCATTATTTTATTTTTTTTATGAATTTATCATTCACGTATGTATATATCACTAGCAAGCATGGAAAATCAGTTTTGACTAAAAAGTAACTAGAGATGACTAGAGAGCGTTATGTTATCTTAGTAGGTAAAAAACTATGTTTTCCATGCACATTTTACATCGTTCATCACGACTTATAATTCAATTTTTAAAAATTGAATAATAAAGTAAATGGTTTTTATAAAAAGCGGGCAGGTGAGTGACTTGAAATGCCAGAGCCCACAGTGATATGAAATTTAACAAAAGGTATATCTTAAAATACAGAAAGCAAACCTTAACTGTGCGTATGCGAGTGATTTTGCTTTTTTTTTTTATTACGCTTTGTACGAAGAGAATTATCACCTCTACAATTTCTATTTTAGATTTTTTTTGGAGCGACATGGATTATTTTTGTTTGAATTAATTAACTTATTGTCATGTTGACTTTTTTTTGTGCTTATACAAGGTAAATCATCAACTTCCCAATTTCCATTTTTAATGTTTGTCGGGGCAATTATTACAATCGAAAATTCGTCCTGCTAAATTGTCGTCAATTAATTGAATAACAACTTGCAATTTTCACAATGATTATCACGGAATTGATTTTGTTTCTCTGAAATAAAAATGACAAAGATTTTAGCGGAATTTTGCAGGAATTTCGTATGTAACATTATTAATACTTAACAGAAAACTTCGTGGTCGAAGTATGAAAAAAATTTTTGTTTAGTACCTAAGGTAAATTTCATATTATTTATACAGTTTAAAAAAAATGAAGTTTCGCTATTAAATATAAATTGTTTAACAATCGTCAACAACAAAACTTAAACTTGTTTTTATAAGAAATTGGTCATATATAATAATTCGGAATGAAAGGGAAAACTATTATCGATTTTCCAGTAACTTTTATAAAAATGTTATTCATTTTTCTGATCGAAAAATGTCAACGATTCCTAAAGAATTTGACAAAATAAACATTTTTGTATAGTTAGAAGTTCTTAAAGAAAAAATTAACGGTAATAGTATAAAATCATTAGTTTGCACAATTGAATAGACTATTAATTTCTATGCAATTGCTCTACGTACATTTTAATCCAAACAATATCCCAGGGAAATATCGATTCCGCCAAAAATTTGTTAAGTAGATTTTGTTGCAGTGGAACTTTCTCGTCAAAGACACTGACAAAATAAATTCGAAATACGACTGTATGAACATTGTTTTTGCAAATTAATTACAGTAACATGTTGATTCTTCCGCTGTAAAACATAGAGTCAAATTATCGCAAAAAATAATTTAGAATTATTGATTCTTAAATTTCTAATTTTGAATTGATTCGAGAAATTTCGAATTTTTGACCACACAATACAAAAAATGTTTTCTTCTAAACTAAGAATTTCTGTTGTCCCAAAAAACTGTTTCCCTCTAAACAAAAAATATTTCAACTCCATAAAAATCAATTAACTTTCATACATATCTTCAAAAAAATCATTATTAAAATTATTACACAAAAAAAAAACGGAAACTGAAAAAATTGCGAATTGTTTGAGGTATTTAAAAAACATTTCCTGCAAATAACAAGTTTCATTTATCCAGTTTGAAAAACACGATTTGAAATAAAATCATTCGAAGAATAATTGTCAATTCAAAAAACTATAGAAGATGATCAAAAAACAATCATTCGAAAAAATACAAAAAAGATCGAAAATCCTTTATCTCACAAAAATTATCTAAGTGCTAAAGAATTTCCACTATAAAATTCATAAATCATGAAATGTAAAAAAAATTTTCCCAATTCCTCGAAATCTTCGAAAACTCTAGAAAATGAATTAAAAATTTTGAAAATGCACAGGAAAAGTGAAACGTGGATGAAGGGCTAGAAATTAAAAATTCGAAAATATAAAACCTTAGATGTTTCTAATTTTACGAAAATCCCCAGACGTTTGAAAATGATTGAAAACTCTGACATTTTTTTCAGACACACACATTAAAAGAAAGCAATTTTTTTTACAATTTTTTGAAATTTCTCAATAATCTTTCCAATAGTTTTAGGAGGGCCTGTCCCACGCTAGGAGCCGTGGTATCGTCGCGGGTGCGTGGACTTAGACCGACCTCTCCATGGGCGCAGGCCTCTGCGTCCCTCCAACTCCTCAGCACCTCTGACTTCACACATCTCAATCATTGTGATCCCTCCAGGGTGAACGACACTGGGGAGCGGGAGGGCAAAAAGCTAAAGTGCTCTTGATAGAGACTCGCATATGGGCTAAGTGGTTTGGGGAAAGCGCTGCCGGTTTAAAGCACTAGCTCGTGCGAGTACTTACTAAGATTAGGGCAGGCATGCGTCCGTGGGCATGTCGGTGAACTAAAGAGCGACTCCCCCAATCCAAGGTGTGGACTACCGTGCTGAGGGATGAATGGCACAAGGGGTATTATGTGTCGTTTACGGTGCCTCCAGGACACCAGTCGACCTCCTGGAGTATTAGTCTTACCCGTGCATGTGGGGCTCTGTGCGGGCGGACCTTTTTATTTCCGTTCTTTTTGTGAGATCAAAATGCATTTGAGTTAGGCGAACGCCACCCTTTTTTCAGGCGAAAGTTCTTATACGGAGACGAAGGAGTTGGGCTCTGTAGAAACCGACCCCTCCTAATCCGCTCACACCGTGGGCTCAGCGGACCCTCAGGGGCTCGCGGGGACTGTAACGGGAGGAGGTTCTGTGGCCTCAGTGAGCCACCAGCAGCTTACAAAAAACGCGGCGAAAGCCGCGGGCTCAGTGGGCCCTGGGGGGCTCGCAGGGAACGCGGTCGGAGTAGGTGCTGGAGGCTCGGTGGGCCACCAGGAGCTTGCAGGGGCCGCGGCGAAAGCCGGGTGCTTTTTGTTCCCCGGCGGGCTCCCCGAGAACGAGGCGAAGGAGGGGTCGCACCCCAAGTCTCAACGCAATCATGAGCGTAGTGCTTGGAGTGACGTTTACCCTGATACCGCATTTGTTGGGCAGGGATGTGACGACCGTGGTCGGTAAGATCCTTACTGAGGAAGATAGGCTAGAGGGTATCGTGATATGTTCGGCCTATTTCTCTTACGATGCGACGGAACCACCACCCCCGGTGGAGGTGGTAAAGGTGGTAAAGGTGGTAAAGGAATACTGCCGGATCAGGGAACTGCAACTGTTGATGTGCTGTGATGTCAATGCACACAATGAGGTGTGTGGCAGCACGGACACCAACAGAAGGGGGGACCAGCTCTTGGAGTATTTGGCGACATTGGACCTGGAAATCCTCAATAGAGAGCGAAGGGCCGCTTTTCATAACGCTGTCAGAGAGGAGGTCATTGGCTTCATATCTGTGCTAGCAAGTTAGTGGATAAGATTGTCGACTGGAGGGTCTCGGAAGAGTCCTCACTGTCGGACCTTAATCAGATTAATTTCAAGTTATTGGCGAGCCAGAGGGGAACTGTGCAATTCAGGAACCCCAAAGCGACTAAGTAGGAATTCTTCGGAGAGGACCTTGCGGGGAGACTCCGGGTTGTTCGCTGCAAAATAAAAAGTAGGAATGAGGTTGAACACGCTGTAGATTGCCTACAGCGGGCCTTCATCACCCCCTACGAAGCTAACTGTGCTCTTAAAACTATTCCTGGAGGTGGGCGTACCAAATGGTGGAATGCCCATCTCCAAAAAAAACGGTAACAGATTTGTAACCTGTGGAATAGATCTCGGAGGACGAAAATTGCTTCCGACTGGGCCGATTACAAGGCCGCGGAAAGGGAGAATTAAAAGGCCATGGTTAGTCCTAGGAGGGTTGCGTGGAGGGAGTACACGAACGGAATCGAGAAAATCTCGGAAATGTCGAGGCTAGTGAAGATTCTGGCAAGTGGACCCAAGCGTGGCCCTTCCTGTATTTAAAACACGGATGAGGTATATATTGAGAACACGGGAGAAACTCTAACGCGCCTCCTAAGAGAAAACTTTCCAGACTGGGAAGTGTAAGTTGGAGAAGAGCATGATCTGTATACGATCGGTTCTACCTCGGCCTCAGGGTGGAACACCCCGACCCTGGATAACAGGCGACTGGCAGCTTGAAATATCAACAACGATAGGCTCAAAGGGGCGATAAAAATTTTTGAACCATTTAAATTTCCGGGACCTGATGGGATCTTCCTAGTACTGCTTCAGCAGGGTGGGGAGGATCTTCTTGGACCGGTGATTATGACCTATTGGGCCTGTCTGTTGTTGGGTTACACTCCTGTTCCCTGGAGTTCAGCCAGGGTTGTCTTCATACTGAAGGCGGGGCGAGGCTGCCACGAGAGGGCTAAAGATTTAAGGCCCATCAGTCTGCCGTCTTTCCTATTAAAGACGTTGGAAAGGCTGGTGGACAGGTCCCGTAGAGAGAGATAACTTAGAGGAAGCCCTCTCCAAGTCGCCCAGCACGCGTATTCAGCCCTGCATTCATTTGTCTCAAAAGTAGAGAAGCAGCTGGAGGCCAAGGGTTATGCGATCTCTGTGTTTTGGGACATTGAGGGCGCCTCTAATGGTACCCCAAACAAGGCCAATCGTGAAGAGATGACGTGGCACGGATCACCGAAGATGCTGGTGAACTGGATTACGGGTATGCTCCGTCGACTCCGACTCGTTAGTCCGCTAGAC
>JABFQI010000225.1:0-13269 GCA_022816925.1 Trichacis sp. ZL-2020 | reverse complement strand
TCAATTGATGTTTGATTGTAAAATGACTTATATTTCATAATTCATGAATTTGGTAAAATTTTTTTGAATAGTGCGACTCAGAGTGTGACCCAAGGCAGCCGACTGCGCTGTGGCCCAAGGCACCCGAAATTGCAATTGCAAACATTCATTTCTCTGATAATTGATGTAACATTTATTTTATTTTAAAATTAATAGAAATCCATTCTTGATCGTTATATTGAATAAGTAAAGTCATTTTTGTGAAATAAAATTAAGTTCTGCGAGAGTAAATAAAAAATAAGGACGAACAACAAAAATTACTTTTGCCCCTCAAAAACGAGGTTTATTTTTTTAAAGGAAGGGAAAACTATTTTTCGAATCCAAAATAGGATGAGATCTTCATAAATCATGTTTTTTTACTTCTGTAAAATTTACACGATTTTATGTATCATAGTTTTTGAAAAAAGTCGAGTGGCCCAAGGCATACTCTGGCCCAAGGCTGCCGACTCTCCCCTACTTACCTTTGAAAATAATCGAAGTTAGCTACGCTCTAATTTTTGAAGGTTCGTATTTTGAAATATTCAGTGTGATATTTGGCAACGTTGCATCAAATAAAAAATTTGACAGTTATAACATTTTATAATTTAACTGTCTTTCGCGAACATAACCTTGATCGTAATGTTTTTGTTGACAAGTTTATCTGACGTTTCCAAGTGTATTATAAAAGTATGCAGAATCCACCCATGAGAAAAAATCGTCAATTCTAAAATTGATGATATCGTCTTTTTTTGACGATATCGCCAAAATTTTTAACGATGTCATCAAAAAATGACGATATCGTTAATGGAAAAAATTGGTGATCGTTAAATTAAAACGATATCGTCATTTTAAAAATTGAGGATCGTTAAAATTGGACGATATTGTCATTACAAATATTGATGATCGTCAATTCGAATTTATCGATATCATCAAACAAAGACGTTGTCGTCTAATTCAAAATGATGATCGTCAATAACTCACGATGTCGTGTATCTGAATATTGACGACCTTTACAATTTGACGATCGTTAAACTTTAATATGACTGATTATATTCAACAAGTTTTTTAAGGCCCGCGCATTGATAAATCTTTCTTATTCAAGAGTTTTGTGTATTTAATTTATCGTTTATTTAATGTTTGCTTAATTTCAGAACGTTAGAAACAATTCATTTTATTTTACATTATTTTTTTACGAGATGAAGTTTTCGATAAAGTACGTGACAAACATTATTATGATTAAACTTATTTCAAATTTGTGTGTTGAATTCATATAGATACATTCTTGAAATATAATGGTATATATATATATATAGCTAAAAGTTTTGACGATATCGTCAAAAATGATGATTTATCTTGGAGAGAGGATTATTTTTACTACAAATTTTAATAATAAATATTGACCCTAATTGACATAACATTCTTTCCCAAAGATAATCATTGTATCATGCAAATGAGGAAATTGAAAAACACAAAAAGCTGATTTATACATAGAGACCTGTTTATTTTCACATGTAAATCCATCACAAAAACATTACTTAGTTCCGTTCATACATGTTTGGCATATCACAAATAAAATTATGATCTTCAAAACATACAAGAATACTTTTTCGTGCTATTTCGCTAAGCTTGACTACTTGAAGGGGAGCAAACATATTTGCTGCGCAAGGTTTGATGTGAGGGGTCACACTTGAAGTTTGGGACAATCTTATTGGAGTGATCAAAGCTAAAAATTCATTGCTATCACGAATTGATACAATATTTTGCACGATCGCGTAGCTGTTGTCGTGTAGTTGAACACAAGTATCGTCGAATTTTTGTGCACGCGTAAGTTCTTTGCTGTGGTACGTACATTTATTGTAAACAACACGATGGTAACACGTTGAATATTCATTTTCTGGCGTAGAAAAACCAGCTTTTTCGAATGCTTTAATTTCCGCATCAGTTATAGTACGAGATTTTTCGTGACCGAGACTCGTGGCTCCGTTTTTTTCTTTGCTATTTTTCAACGTTGAATAAGAACAAATGTTGTAACACACATCAATGATCCTGTCACTAACTTGGTAATTCTGCATGTATTGACTAATGGATTGAACGACACTATATTTTTGTGCTACTTGAGTGACAACTCCACGAGTCCCTTTAATAAATTTCAAAAGATGTCCATTTCCCGATTCAAATGGAAAGTTTGATGTGGCCCAAAGTGGTCCCCACATTTTTACCATGTGTACAAGATGTGTGCATTGATGGATATTGTAGGTCATGTGTTCATCCCCATACAATTTGGGGAAATTTGTAACAAATGATGAGAGTTTTTTATCTGCCTCTGTCAAATCATCAGCTGTTATGGTATCCTTCAATAATAAGTGAATGCTCTCTACAAAGTTTCTCAAATTTTTGTAATATTTAACAGGCAAAATGTCGATAAAGCACGTCAAACTGAAGTACAGTAAAAATGATCTCCACTCTACGGCTTTGTAAGAATTCATATCACTTATTTTTCGAGGAACTCGTGTCATACAATGAGGCAAAGTGATAGAACAGAATCGAGAACTTATCAGTTCAGCATATTGTGAAATATTGTACGGAGCACTTTTGGGAGAATGAAAGTACAGTTGTGCGAGCGACTCTGTAACACCTTCCAATCCGAAGTGCAAATAGTCTTGCGTGTAACCAAAAACAGTGTCAAAATACAGAATGTTAATTAAGTACGAAACACCTTTTAAACCACGAACATCATCCCACATTTCGATATTGTTTTTGGTAGCTTTTTTTCGTTTCAGAAGTCCGATTTTTTTCAAGTATTCTGCAGTAAACATGTCTTCTACCATTTCTTCGTGAACTCTTAATTTATGAGCAACATTTCCCAAATATCGACCGTGAGTTACATTTTCAGCTCGCATTGTGTTTGGATGATAACAGTAGCCACAACCAAAGTGACCATTAAATTGTTTGATTGACTGAAGTTTCGGTTTCGCTACTACATCAACTGAACACGCAGGAGCAAAAAATGGACATTTTACTTTACTGCCATTTTCCATTACTCTTGTCACGCCAACTGTAGCTAATTCCTGAAGTTCCGTTACAAATGGTTTCAAAAATACAGACATATTTGGACTACCTTTTCCAAACCAAACACCAAGCAATAAAACATTTTCTGGGCGAAATCTTTCTTCAGGAGGAATTTCATTAATTACTATTTGCAATGGCCACATTGACATTTGTACGGAACTCCAAACTGATACACCGTCAGTGTTAAACGTACATGTTAAACTATTCGGATTACTCAACGGTTCACCAGGTTTGCATAGCTTGCAATACATCTCTCCATCCATGAAATCACGAATGGCGTCTTGTGGCCGGTCTAAATGAGGCATTATTTTTATCCTAGGATTTTGTAACATTTGTTCTAACTGAGATTTTATATCTAGCGTTACGAAAAAATTTTCCCATAATCATTCAAAACCGTTGTCTTGAAACTTTTTTTGCATGTTTCACAAGTTGCTGTATTTTCCACAAACGATTCTTTTTCTCCTAAATATAAATTGCAATTTGAGCAATAAAAATGAGTTTGCAAAGTACTGGTTGGAGCGAAAAGTTTTTTGAAATAATAATGTGATTCCGGAATAACAGTCGTATCAAAAATCGCATTTATCATTTTTATAACGTCAAGAATAAAAGCACCGGTCATTCCGTGGCGCATGCTCAAATGAAGTATCATCAGGTACACCTCGAATTTTGTTGTCGATGTGCAACCATGCAGCTGTTCATTCATCCACTCGTACTGATTTTGCAATACATTTGGACCATCAGAACTCGTCGCAATATTGTTAACATCCTCAGTACTCGTGGTACTACATTTATTGCCACAAATACATACTCCAACGCATACTCCTTCTGTTTGGGGATTACTGATGTCCATGTCAGTCGTATCTTCACGCTGATCAGTAGTGGATTCTACGATATCCATGTCAGTTGGAGGATCCCTGTCCCTTTCACACTGCAATAGATCATCAAATTATTTTTTTTATTTTCATCGATGTCTTTCATATCATTTATTAAAATTGCAATTCATACTTGTACAGTCTCTTGAGTATCATTGAGGTCAATTTCAGGAAAAGTTGATTCTTCGTGCTCAACAGAACCTCTATGTGGTCCTTCAAAATCAATCTCCATCTGGTCTTCACGTTGCACTGAAATGTTAGGATATTATGAAATATTATACTTTGATGTAATAATAAAATAGAAGCGTATTTTTTAAATATCATTTCAAACATTTATTTTTTATTTTACAACATGCAAGCTGTAAAATAAATACATGCAACCCTAATAGCAAGGAATCTTCTAAGAATATTCCAAAAATATTTTATCAATATACATATAAGAGAATATTCAATGAATATTTTTTGCCTGGGCATAAGGGATATTCTGAAAAAATTTCAAGAATATTTTAAAATATTAAAAAACATTATCTTTCACCAGAACAATTTTGATTTCAAAACAAAGTGGAATCAAATTGATAAAGGAATTGAAATTGAATTGTAAAAAATTGAAATTGTTTTGAAATTGTCAGAATGTCTCGCTTTGAGAGGAATTGAAAACATCTTTGAAAAGGTTTGAAAGATGGTTTTGAAATGGGTTTTAATCTGATTTTAAAACGTTTTAAAATTGTATTGTAATCGTATTCACAATTATTCAAAATTATTTTCAAAAGCTCTTAAAATCGTACTCTGAAGCTCATCTTCAAATTGCATTCTATAGCTCTTCAAATCGTCTTGAAAAGCGATTGAATTTGTTTTTTAAATGTTTAAAACCTTTTGAAGATGTTTTCAATTCCTCTCAAAGCGAACATTCAAAACAATTTCAATTTTTTTACAAGTCAATTTCAATTCGTTTATCAATTTGATTTCAATTTGTTTTGAAATCAAAATTGTTCTGGTGGGGTGTGAATTTTTTTAGAACTAAAAAAAAATTATTGGAATATTCTTAAAATATTCCTTGCTATTATAGGAAAGTTGCAAAAATATTTAGATGAATATAAAATTTTTTCTGCATAGTATTTATAAAATTGTATAAAAAACTTACGTTCGTGATTAATTTGTCGTCTCTCATTGCGCTGACGTGAGTATATTGTTTGTCGTGGTACGGGTAGAGATGGATCATTTTCATAAAGTTTATACATTCCACGCGGCTTTCCTATTTGCGCCCTGCGCGAACTCATATTTTAAAAATACTGTTTTTTAGAATAACACTGCTCTCGAAAGTGGGGAAAAATCGTTATAAAACAATCGATCCTGATAAATATAAAACACTCCGGATTATTCGGCAATATAAAAACATAATCCAGCTGATTCAAGCACGCGGGAAACAGCGAGCAAGACAAAGACAAATGTACACATATACGCACATATACTACGAGGTTATGAGATAGAAAAAGGATAGAGAGAAAGAGAACGAATGCGCAAGAAAAGCATGCGCGATAAAGTTCCCTCGTTTTCTCGTCCATTTTTCCTTGCTGAACAAAAACGTGGTGCTTCTCGAGTAATTTTGAGTGTGTTAATAATGGCGTTCGCGCGTGTTCATTTTCGGAAGAGTGATATTTGGCGAGACGTACCAACAAATTTCGTTGTATCACTCGACGTGAACAATGTAAAACCGAATAAATACTACAAAGTTTTTGATAGTATAATACCGGGCGATACCCCGGCAAAAGCACTCACGAGGATGAGCCAAATTCCCGTCATTGAAGACGACGAGGAAATGGTGGAAACCGGGTACTATCGAGCAACTGTTGCTCGAATAGCTGGTGAGCTTTTTTCATAAATTCCTTCTACCTCTTCGTTGAAATCGCGGTTACTCGGCTAACCTACAATTTTTATATTTTTGCAGATACAGTGCCAGAATTGCACAAAGGCAAAAGGATCTCCGAAGTTCCCACTAAACTTTTGACAAATCTTTCTTTTGATGGAGGAAGCAAAATACAAAATAACCAAAGAAAAAGGAAACTTTCGGAACGTGTTGATGACTCCTCTGAAAATAACAATAACACGCTCAATCGAAAAAAGTTTTTAGAGGTATAGTCATGGATAATTCTTCAATTCTAGAAATATGTTTTTATTTTTATGATTGTATTAATTACAAAATTTTGAAAAAAAATGTATGGAAGTGAGGGAAGGATTAGTTACGCTTTCCGATTCCAGCTTTTGGGCATTTTAATGGATGATGGGTTTGTCCCGATTCGTCACGCGTCTCTTAGTGAGACGCACCTGTGTGCCTTTGCGTGGGACTCTTAGGCAATTCGTCATGCCTTTTCGGATAGGACTATAGTGCACCTGGGCTTATCTGCGCACGGGCGCATTCTAAGAAATTCATTGATATTCATTTTTTAAATAATTTTCCTTTCATTGAAATTCATTGACATTATTTTATTTTTGGAGCTGATGATTTTCGATTTTATTTGTGAATTTTATTGTCGATCGTTCAAAATTTGTGAATTATTTATGATGCATATTAAACTTGGAAAGATAATTTTCAAATTAGATGCTCTAAATATTGTAGAATAAAATTATATGGCACAATTTTAATATTTGTGTATCTTTTGCATCGACCAAAAATCAATTGATCAATTTTAGTATAAAAAAGTAAGAGACATTTTATTTCGTATTATCAATGTAAAATCAATCGAAATTTACAATAACTCTTTGATAATGAAGATTAAAATAAAGATAATATATCATTTATTTGATTTTTTCATTCCTTTGTTAAAATGTTCAATTACTTTTGTTGGTATGTATGAAACAGAAAATAACAAAAATATTCATTTTATAAAGTATTGAAAATGTGAATATGAAGATTGGAACAATTTGTATTGTTGTTTATACTTGTGCAATGATGACATAATCTTCACTTCAATAAGTATATAAAAGTTATATTGAATTGATATTTTTGTATGCTTTTTAATTTTACAATGAACAGTTCTTTGAATTATGAAGTTAAGGAATTGTTGAATATTACTAAATTTTTGAAATTGGAACTTGCTTATTTTTTCTCTATCAGTGATGGCGGAGCACCCTGCATATAGAATCATAATCTTAGAAAATTCAAGTATGAACATGTATCTTTGAAAAATAGTTCAAGAATTAATTTTCAAAAATTAAGAATAAAAAATCAAAGTTTAGAACAAAAACTTTAAAAATGAAAATTCAAAGTTGAAACTTCGTAAACTGTAGTTAAAACACATGTGAAATATCAATAACAGAAATTCAAACTTCATCGAAAAATCAAGTAATAAAATCGAATTTTCTAACATCAATTTATGGAATGTCAAAAAATTAGCTTGAAACAACCGTTTCCCTACAAAAATTGTCAACTTAAATTTAATAAATTAAGTTTAAATTAAATAATTGCAACTCGTGGTATAAGCGTTGAATTACTTTCCGAGGATGTTTGATAAATACGCAATATTTAATTGAAAAAACAGGTTTAATAAAACAAATCTGTGCAGAAGTGAAACTTCTTTTAAAAGAAACGTGATGTAGGTTTACCATGGGATGTATGGTAAAATAAATATAAATAGAATAGAATAAAAAAAATAAAAAAAATTTAATTTGCGAATTTAATAACTGAAATTTGCGATTTCAACATTAAATTCGAAATCGGCGACCCCAAAAACCACTTTCAGTACGCGTCGCATGCCAACTTCCAATTTTGCAACAGTTTGTTAAAAGAAATTGTTTAAACAAATGAAATTTGCAAATTAAACAATAAATTCGAAATCGGCGACCCCGAAAACCACTTTTAGTACGCGTTGCATGCCAACTTCCAATTTTGCAACAATTTGTTAAGAGAAATTGTTCAAACAACTGAAATTTGCAATTTCAACATTAAATTCGAAATCAAATTAAATTAAAAATTTTTTAAATGTTAGAACAGTTTAAAAATATAAATTTTAATGTTTTTATAAAATTTGAATAAGTCGGCATCAAAACTTGTTAAAATACTTCATAAATTTTTTACTTGTTCCCTGGTAGAGATTTTTAATATATTTCAAAAATTAAGTACTAAATTTTTCTGTCCTTTATTGACATGCAATTCAAACATATTTACAATTGCAGAATGAGAGTGTCATATTGCCTGATGTTGAAAATGCAAGATGTAAGAATCCTAACAATAAAACCCTTACAATGAGTAACATTGAGAAGCGTGCCAAAGATTTAATTGGGGAAAAAAAAGCGAAGATACAAGAGGAAAACATAAAAGATAAGAAAAAAATGAGAAGAATATATACGATTGAAAGCGATGACTCTGAGGAAGAAGTTGTAGAAACTAATAAAGAACCTATCTTATCAGAAGACGATTCAAAACTGATGCAGAGTGAAATAAAAAGCATGAAATCTGTTTTTGAAGAAATGCTGAAAAAAAATAATGCAATGGAGCAAAAATTGAACGAGTTGACTGAAAAGAACAAGGCAGAGTCAGGCAATTCTCTGAAAGTGATACAGGAGTTAAAAGAAAAAAACATGCAACTAGAAAACACTATTGTAGCACTAACGTCAGAAAAAGAAGTGGATAAGAATAGTGGTGAGTATTTATTCATCTACATAAAATATCATCTTTTATAGTGTAATCAAACTTGCTCTTATCATTTACAGTGCAGATACCTCCACCGTTGCTAGTAAATGAGCAGTTCGAAGATGACGGTCTGAATCTTGCAATTTCTGAGGATGAACAATCTTCAATTCAAGAAGGGGCCGTTCAGGAAGATTTGGTGGAAAACCTTGATGTAATCACAAAACTTTCCGATTTTGATCTAATTTTTTCAAATTATATTCGTGAAACCTGATTTTGATGCATATATGTTGAAGAAAGTTTATAAATGTGTTCTCACTATTTCCATTTTATGTTATTTTCATTTTTTTTTTAAATTAATTTTGTAGGCTAAGTACAAGCAAAAATTAATCATTGCAATACTGCTCATGTTAATATTTTAGAAAAGCAGTCATATAAATCTACTTTTCGACAGCTAATAGATTTATTTTCTTATTTAGACTCACACATTACATGACAACATCGTAATAACTAATGATGAGTGGGACTCATTGCTGAAAAAATACAATGGACCCTCAGGAGACGCAATGTTCACAAAAACTCTTATGCTACGTATTTTCACCCCTGAAGAACTGAAGAAATGCACTTTGAAAGGGCGTATTGGAGCAACAGTTATTGCGCTGAAAAAAAAGACTGGAGAGGCATTGCCGGTGAAACCGCCTGCTTTAGATGCTCAAAAAATCGTTTCTTTAAGAAGTGAGTTCATCTCATATATTATCATGAGTTGTAGGGAATGGTATTACAGAAAGTATTTGTTTTGATTGGAACCTTCCTACTTACGGGCAACTGAAAAATCTTGTGTATCTTCCTCATCACATGTATTTTATGCCCCTAATAATTAATATTCTTAATTAGTCTGAACTTTTTTCCATAAAAAAATGTCAAGCAAAGTAGAAAATAAAAAAAATTAAATTTGTGAATGAGAATGTTTATGTAGCAGGGTTATTTATGATTATTATTAAACTTGTTACAGAATGCGTGGAGGAAAAAATCAAATTCGAAGTGTTGGAAGATATTCGGGTCAGCGACAAGAAGACAGGGGTGGAAATCGCGACCATTCAACGAATGAAAAAATTTTCAAAAAGCATTAGAGATAAGTTAAAAACGTATAATGCTGCTACTTTTACAAGTACTTGTACTGTTGGTAGTGCTAGTACTAGTAACTAGTACTAATTACAACTTTTATTATGAAGTAATAAATGTTTTGGATAACTGTCAAAAATGTTATATTTATTTCAATTTTTTTATACACGAATTTCTCATTACATGGTAAATATATTTTCTTTTTTGAGACGAAGCGTGTATTTTTAGATGGAATGGTCACACACATTTTTTCAATGTGGAAAATGAGATAATTTTTTAAAATATTGTTTGTTACTTGAGTGAAATGGTTTCTGGTATTTCAATAGTTGAAAGTTTTTGAAAATTTTTTTGCAGCGATGTGCAGCGATTTTTTCCACGAGTGATTCCTGAGAGCTGTTAATTTTTTTGACTAGATCGCTTATTTTTACGGCATTTCGTCAGTCATCAAATTTTAACGACCATCAATTTCTGACGATCGTCAAATTTGACGACATTTCGTCCATCGTCAAAAAATGAAGATCGCTAAATTTTTGACGATATCGTCAATTTTTGATGATCGTTATTTTTTGACGATGGACGAAATGTCGTCAAAAATTGACGACTTTTTCTCATGGGTAGCTCGACCGAAATCGTTACTGTCTGTGGAGAAAGTGGCTGCCACGGTTAAACGCAACTTTATTCACACAGTAACCATTCCGGTCGAGCTAGTAGCCGCCCCGAGATTTTTTTCTCAGTGTAGGTATAGTTTGAAACAGGTTTATGAGTATGTCTGTTTCACATAATTAGTGTCTCGCCGAAGAGGCGATTGGTGGTTAATACCTATTGATTATTGTGCATACAAATAAAACATCGTAAATGTAGAAGCGGGCCATCGCGTGTTCGAAATTTTTCACATCGATCGCACTACATTCCTTATTGATGATTAGAAGAATATCCAATTCATCGTGTTTCATGTTTCTTCCTGTCAGTAAACATTAATGACAAAATTAGTCTAAATCATCATATGTATGTATTATTTTTCAATAAATAGTCGTGATATTTTATAAAATGCGTAATTTTTGAACCTCGATCCTATTTCTACTCAGTAGAATTTTTTCATACGATACAACAGTATTTCGGCTTTTAAGAGATACTTACAGTCAGCTTTTCAAAAAGTTACTCTGAATTACCAATTTTTTGATTGTTACTGTATTGAGAAATTTTTTGTATATCTCGGTTTCTACATACAAAGGAGGACTAAAAAAATCAAAAAATACAATTACGATGTTCATGCTTTTCAGAGAACTTTACTGCCCACTATGTTTTAGAAAAGTTGTTCCTATTCCGATTCGTTAACATGCACGTATTATGTCACAATAGTGAACGGAGTGAGAGCATTATACATCATTTCTTCGTACAACACAAAATTTTATAGACCTGTAATATTTCAGTGAAATATAAGAAGTATTTTTCATAATTAAGTTTTACCAACAGAGGAAATTGATGAAGTTCTCGATCAAGGCTTTTTAATGCTTTACGTGCTGCATAGTTTTCCCGCAGCCGTTGAATATTTCTCAAATATGTGAACAATTTGTTACAAAATTTCGTTTCTTTTGAAATAAAAAACCAGAGCGCAATGGGATTTTTTGTATGAAAGTTACATAAGACAAGAAGTTATGCAAGCTTTCATTATGATACATTATCTTCGTTCGATGCCTAAAGTAATTGTCTGCTGTTTGAATATTGAATTCACGGTATCAATCTCACTTTGTGGTTGGTGAAGAACATGAAATGTTTGGTGTATTGCTTTATTACAAATATATATGTATTTCCATGCACATCAACTAGCAAACAGTACAGACAAATATTGAATCATAATTGCAGTTCAAATCGCATCGAAAATAATCACAAGACTTATAGGAGCTGGCCTGCTTTGTAGAGAGAAAACTAATTGTACACTATTTCCCTGAATACAGCAGCAATCAGAAAATCAGTAATTCGGCGTAGTCGTTGGAAAATCTGCTTGCAAGTACCATTCAAGCGCTAACATACGAGAGTCGTTCGAAAAGTTCTCGACCTAATTGTTATAAAATAATGTTCATTCACAAATTATATTTCTGCTTTACAGATAATTTTCAGAACTTTACTTTTGAGAACAAGAAAATGTCACATAAGTTCAAGTCAGGCAAAAAAAAGGAGGCTGATGAATTCATAGTCTGATTAGCGCAATTCGGCCACTGTAATCGCACGTTTGTGAACTGGGAAACTGGGATAAGGCGGCACCTACCAGAGGATTAATTTTCGTATACTCAAAACTTGGTGTCAAATATTGTGTGCCTACTTTGTTCAGATGCCTACATCATACGCAATTTAAAGCACTTCCAATCAGTGGTCATTTATCATGATTTTCTGGATACTCTCTACGTTATTACTATTACAACACTTTTTTTCTGCCTTAAACGGTCTATACCGAGAATGCTCGTTAGCTACTTCAATTTCGTCATTTTTCATTCAGAATATTTTTTCATTAATTTTGGACTTTTTCATACCTAAAATTTAATTAAGTTCTGATGTACGCAAACTTTCCACATTCGAGTCAAGAAACTTTATGACTGCGTAGTATTTGATTCGCTCTATCTTATGAAACGTCACTACTCTTCAGCAAGAAAGAATTAGTATAAATGTCAGGCACATTTCTTCATAAATATTTATTGCGAACAAAAAACATGAAACACGATTAATTGAATATTTCTTCAACCATAAATAAAGAATGTATTCCGATCAATGTGAAAAAATTCCCAACAGGTGACGGCCCGCTTTTACATTTATGATGTGTTTTTGGCAGAAGGAAATATCAGTAATTTTTGTGTTTTTTCTCGCGAAAAATGTTATGTCCGAACAAGCACATCATTATTTGAATTGCGACCTAAGTAAATGAATGCACTCATTTACACCAAGTCAAACTAAATTACATATTTAATTTAGTTATTATGTACGCAAACTTTCCACAAAACAATTCCGTGCATTGATAATTTTATTTCCTCATGAGCGTTTCTTTGAAAACAAATTTTATTTGATAACATCAGTAATGTATAATTGCTTTCACTAGAAAATAACAATTTACAGTTAATAATAAAATTGAGTAAAATAAATTATAAAAGTGATGGGTGAGTATCTGGGAATCAGTGACCGTCTTTGTGTGAGTGTAGTATACACGTGAGTATGGATTCTGTTTCCATCAGAACCCTGGGGTACTTAATAGCACAGCCTCGGGACGTAATGCAGGACAAAATCAATTCTCAGGAGTGTACATCGACTAAATATGCATGAAAATATTATGAATCGACGTGTCTCAATATTGAGCACGTATTTCAGAGAGTCCGTTTGTAAACACTTTATGAATTGACTTTATCCCAGCGAGAACTTGACAACTGGCTTATTACTGGATTCGTAATGTCTGCCAGAGTCCAACGGTTGGCCACGAATAGTTGGGCTAATACAGGAATGATAACGCCGAATTACTTTGTCCCAGTACTGGTTACCAGTAATTTTCATTGAATCATTTATTTAAATTTGGAAATATCA
>JABFQI010000224.1:0-13294 GCA_022816925.1 Trichacis sp. ZL-2020 | reverse complement strand
AGTTGAAAGGTAGTCTTCCAAGTCGTGTGGAGAAAAACACCTCTCACAAATATGTGTATGATTTGACAAGTTGCAATGGAACTCCACTGAAGACAAATTTCGCCGGCGTAGTGCGCCCCCCTTTTCGGAAGTGTACTATTTACGTCTTAGAAGTATTAACTTGAAGTTGGTTTACTAGACAGTATTCTTCCGGAACACAAATTATTATTCTCATAACTGCCGGAGTTCTGGCCAACGCCACCGCATCGTCCGCGAATAGTAACAATATTATATCGTGCCAACCATCAATGTTGACCCCCTCTATGTTTGACTCTCTGAGGACACTCTCCATGTCAGAAATAAACAAAATAAACAAAAGTGGACTTAACACTTCACCCTGAAGAACTCCCTCCGTCACCTCAATAGGACTATACATTTCGAAATTTACTATCACAAGAAAGGATGTGCGATCATACAGCGATTTCAGTACACAAATAAATTTTGAGCTAACGCCAAGCTTATGCAGCTTGGACCAAAGAAGAACATGGTTTACCGAATCAAAAGCCCTACGAAAGTCGACAAATAGCGCATACAGAGCTCCGCCCTCGAGTCTTAGTCGCAGATGAACCGCGGACTGCAAAACAAAAATGTTATCTACGCAACTACGATCTCTACGAAAGCCACCCTGTGCCTCCGGAAAGACACCAGCATCTTCAGCCCACGCTCTTAGCCTCTTCGCTAAAACGTGTGTAAACACCTTAGAGATAATATTACAGAGCGCGATGCCACGGTAATTTGATGGATCCTCCCTGCATCCTTTCTTGTGGAGCAAAGTCAGTACAGATCGTGTCCAGCTTATAGGTAGTTCTTCCTTGCACATTATATTGTTAAAGAAAACACGTAAATAATCGATCCAGGGAGGCGGCAGGCTGCGATAAAATTGTGGCGATATTCCATCTTCGCCCGGAGCCTTTCCGGTTACATTTCTTTAACGCACATTCAATTTCAAAGGAACTTATCTCCGAGTCCAATAGATCATTCGTTACCTCCAGGAACCTCTCCTCTATGAGAATCCTGGGCGGGTAAACCTCTTCATAGAATCTTTGCCATTCCTTAATAGAAATAGGATTCGGAGAATAAGTTCCCCTTCTACAACCGTGTACCACCCCCCAAAATTCTTTGGAGTTCCTAACATTTGCAAACTTGTCCTTTATGACCCTGTAAAAGTCCACTTTCTTCTTTTTTATCAGCCTTTTATACTCTTTTTTGGAGCTAAAATATTCATTCTCGATTTCAAAATTTTTATCAGCGTCCGCTTTCTTGAAACATTTGAATAATTTTTGAGTTCTTTTCTTCATATTTAAAACATCCTTGTCAAACCATGGCGCCCGAAATCCCCCTGAATGGAACACGTTACCCACCCTGACCATCTCCGCTCTTTCAGCTGCCTCATTTATAACCTTCGTTAAAATAGTACTCTGTTCATCTACGGACAGATTATCAATGTTCTTGAAAGCCCCCTCAATCCCCTCAGGGTTCTTTAAGATCTCAAAATATTCAGCGGACCTACTCGGTTCCCAGCGAAGCCGCGGACCCATTTTTTTAATCTCACCTGTTCGATTTCTGGTCCCACCCCGTGAGCGATTTTCAGCACCAGGTATATTCAAAGAGACTCTAATAGGAAAATGATCCGAACCCGTGACCAAGTGAAGTACTTAGAAAGATCTGACGATATCCGTAAACTGCGCATTGATCCAGCAAAGATCTATCGTACTATGCCCA
Organism: Trichacis sp. ZL-2020; assembly: GCA_022816925.1. Classification (NCBI taxonomy): domain Eukaryota; kingdom Metazoa; phylum Arthropoda; class Insecta; order Hymenoptera; family Platygastridae; genus Trichacis; species Trichacis sp. ZL-2020. The sequence continues at coordinate 11,533 of JABFQI010000224.1, read as the reverse complement.
TCTCGTCTCTCATAGGTAAAATCACCATTTAGATCACCAGTTTTCCGTCCATTTAATAGAATAAACTCGTTTCTATCCATAAAGTCATACAGTTCCTTACCACTAGAGTTTATTTTCAGATCTTTCGAATTTCTCTCTACCATAAGTAACGCATTCCCCAAAATATCATCCTCAAGGTCGCCCAACAAGCCCACCCTCGCATTAAAATCCCCTGCCAACAGAATCGGCACTCCCTGATAATTTAACATAATTTCATCTAATATTAATTGCAATAATTCTGACGTGAACGCAATATCATTTGTTGGCCTAAAATAAATTGTTCCAATAACACATTTAAAATTATTACTTCGGACAAGTACAAAAATATACATAGACGATTTATCTATTATCGAACAAACATAATTATCCCGACAGAATACCAAAAGACCACCGCTTGCACGGCCTGTACTCTTTTCTCTCACTGCACCTGACCACTCCCTGCTGTAAACCTCCCAGGGAGCCGGAACGGAAGGGACGTTTTCCGAGACCCATGTCTCAGAAATTCCTAGGAAGTCCGGATTATTTGAAATGTAAAAATGATCATGGTTTGCGAAAATAAGATTGGACTAGAATAACGAAAAATCAATGACGATTGTTTTAAATACAAAAATAAATAATTTACTACAAGAAACAGGGCTTTTACAATAAAATAATTAGATTACTGAAAATTTTCGTTAGTCTCAAATCTGCTGAATATATCAAATCTGCAGTGGCGGATTTAAGGGAAAAGGCCCGGTCGGCAAAGTACATAGGGGGGCCCAGTTTTGTAATAAAATAATTTTTCTGTAATAATCGAAGGTACTTTTAATTGGAGATACAAACATTTGAAATTATATGTCGTGTAATCATAATTTTATATGATTCCAACATAATTAATATCAATTGGATCGTAAACAATAAATCATGTCACTTTAAATACACGCCCAGCTTTACGTACAGCAAATAATTCCATTGCAGAGTCCAAATTGAGCAAGGTCGCTACTGCCTTTTCGATGTACAGAATACAAAAGTTGTTGAGCGTATTCTCAGCTAAAGAAGCTCGGCGATATTCTTTGACGATTTTAAACGAACTCATGACTCTTTCAGCACTAGCTGAACCGATAGGAACAGTTAAAAACAGTCAAAATAAGCTGCAGCATTCAGGAAAACTGTCCATCATATTATTTGCAACTACAAACTCTAAATAATCTAATTGACTGTCGTTCGTAACATCCCGATCTGCTGTAAAATACATGTCAGTGAAAGCGATCAGTTCATTTTTCATATCATTAGTAAAAAACTCTGGGTATATTTTTGATAAAGTAATAACACTGGTTCGCAAATCATCTTGATCAAGATTTTTGAATGTTTCAGGCATCAAAAAACCGAAAACGTCGTTTATTTCCTTGAATCCCTCTGCTCGTTCTTGTAGTTCGGTACTCATTGTGTCCAAAACTTCGTAGTAGCTCATACGATGCTTTGCTTTTGATTCTAATGCCGAATCAGCAGCCTTCTCGTCGAACATTTTCTTGACTTTACGTTTTCTGATAATGGGAAAATCAGCATTTTCCCAGCCCATTTCTAGCCATTTGTTCTTAGCCTTCAGCACGAAATTCTCATACCTGCGTTCGTCTCTCAAATCTTTCAATTTTTTTAGGGCCGTTGACATGCACCGTTGCGCTACAATCAGATCAAGTCCCTTTTTTTGCAATTGAATTTGCACAGAGTTAATTGCGCTAAGAACTGAATGCCACCATAACAAGTTTAGAAAAAACAACCAGTTCATCGATGACAGTAACGATTGAGCTTTGATGACATCTTCTCCAGATGCCCCGACTCTTGAAATTTCATTCTCCAGGCAATTAACAATACATTCGAAATTTTGTATTATCGCTTCCACAGCTTTTATTCGAGATGCCCAACGTGTTGTGCTCAATCCTTTAACGTGTAGTATCCTTTCACCAGTAATGGATTCCTCACCAAGTTGATCATAAGATGTGCCCTCTGCAGATTTAACAGTTGAACCGAATATTTCTTTCTTCAACTCTTTAAGAAGCTTGATGCCAAAATCATCTGAGGTTCGTGACGAACTTTCGCTCTCTTCCAAAATTTCTTCCCATCGTCGATGCGAGTGAGCGAAGTATACGAAAATGCTCTCAATTGTAGCGAAGAAAACTTTGATTGAGGAACTTGCATTTTTCTCTGCTGCATGAATCAAAACCAAGTTCATTTGATGACTGAGACAGTGAATATACGGTAGAAATGATCCATCGCCGTCGTCAACAAAGTTTTTCAATTTTGCTTGAACACCTCCGCTACCCCCAGACATGACAGGGGCTCCGTCATAGCTTTGACCACAAAGATATTTTTTTTCAAAATTGAATTTGTTAAACAATATTGCTGTGATTTCATTGCATATGGACGTTGCATCTCCTTTTTTCAATCGAACGAAACACAAGAAACTCTCTTTGATCACAACTTTAGGACAGTTTGGAACATCTTTGTTGATCACGACGTATCTTATCAAAATAGCCATTTGATCTAGGTGGGCTACATCTGTTGTTGAGTCAGCTGTCAATGCAAAGAATTTCGCACTTTTACATTCATTAACGATTGCTTGACAGGTTTCTGTTGCTAATATCTCAAGCAATTCGAAAGTAATTGTTTTACTCAAATATTTTACGCGCTCTGAAGATTCAATATGTGCTTGCAATATCGGATTATGTCTAGAAATTAACTTGATAACACTCAAATAAATGCCCGGATTTTCATCATCCGATAAGTTCTCTCTGTGACCTCGTAAAGCAACGCCTAAACCAGATAAGGTTCTAACAGTATCAAAAAAAATGTTAAGGATAATGCGCCATTTTTTTGCTTCTTCGCTGATTTGTTTATCAAGCTGGTGTCGGATATCAAATTTTTTAAGAAAAGACGAAGCAGCGATTGCGTTGTAAAGATGTGCTTTGCTTTGACCGTGCGCTACAGCAGATGTTGACAAATGATTCCAATCTGTGTATCCAGTGCACCATACACTTTGTTTAGTAACTTCATCTCCAAATAACCAACAACAATGGCAGTAAGCGTAATTTTTTGTCACAGAATATGATAACCATTTACTCTGGTCATTATTCATAAAAGGCTTTTCATTGTTCATATAATAGAATGAGGAGTTGAATCGGCGATTAAACTTTACTTTTATATTCAAATTGTTGCAAATAATGCATGAATTTTTATAAGATTGAATATTTATTTCAATTTTCATTAAATTTCATTTACTTTCAGCATTTTATATTATAAGTAAGACCTTTGGGAGAATAATTTATATTTATGCTCCAATATTGATAACATTTTCAACATTGAAACAGCTTCTAAGAGTTTCTACGAGTTTCTAATATTTTTTAATATTTAAAAATATTAGGAACTCTTAAGTGGGGAGCGCGAGGAAACAATATTATATTCCGAAAATATTTTAAGCACTTAATAAGAATATTCAAAAATATTTTATCATTCTAGCAATATTTAAAGAATATTATAGAATTTTCTGGAATATTCCTAGAAAATTCTTTTAATATTCTGTGCTGTTAGGAAAATGTTAGTTTTTAAATTGGCAGAAAAACAAATTTTTAAAATGTTTTCAATATATATTGCAAAAACACGAGAGTTTCAATATTTGCTTTTTCATGTAATGTCAGAAAAATCATACTAAATTATTATATCCAGATTCCTACATCGCTAAAATGTACGTCTCAGCAGCCAGGTGACAAAAGCTCTACGAAAAACTTTAAATCGTAGAAGATTTTTTGTTAAAAATTTGTTGAAAAATTTTTGAATAAAAAGATTTGAAAATATTCAAACATTCATATCACAAACGTTATTCAATTGGATTTTTAATGCATTCAGAATTTTTCATGTCTGTATCATAAAAAGTATCATTTCCAAACTTTATTTCTATTACATCTTTATTGAATGCATGAAAAATCCAAATTTTCCATCCTTTAACTTGCATGTAAAATAAATTTGGGAATTTCGAATTTAAATTTAAAATATTTCGCGCCATTATTTACTGCGCATGCGCGTTTGGGTAGAGCAATCCGGTGCCTTCACGGGCGTGAAGGCACCGTGAATTCACAGGGCGGGCGAATCTGAAGGGGATATGAATTCACCAAAATCCGCGAAATCCTTCACCGTGAATTCACGGTGAATTCACGAATGTTGACAGGGTATATTCGCCAACACTTGTTCGAACATTTCAAAATGTTCAAACAAGTGTTTTGCGAATATATACTCGATTTGATATGTTACACTGCGATTGTGATTAATTGAGAAAGCTTAGATAGATTTTTTTGAAACTACTATACAGTTTAGTCATGTTAAAGTAGAGAAATTACCAGCGAAATTATAGAGTGTTGATCGTATTATTTACCTTGCAACGTACTATACATATATTTTGTGTATTCGATCATTACGTTTAACATCATATATAGTCACTCATATGGGCCGGTAGCTGATATAATAAATTCAAAACGCTGAAAAATAAAAGGTTAATATTACTGCAAACAATTTTTTTGTAAGAGATTGATAACTGTTTGACGCTGGAAGTAGGTTATACGATGTACACTTACCATGAGGTTATATATTCGTGTCAAAATGACACATATCAAGATCAATAAAGCTGAGGCTGTATGTGTCACCAAAACTTGATTACCAGTAAAGTGGTTGCTTCTTTTATGCTTGCGAGTCTATCAGGTTCTCAAATTACTATTTGTATTGTTTTACAGGGCATATAAAGATGTATAATCAACGTATGCCTCACGACGCTTTGTCAATTGTCACGCGAAAACATATGATATCACAATAACCATACAGTTAAACTAGACAAGTAGCGACACTGTATGTAATTGGCGCGGGAAAATGTTATTTTTGAATTGTATCATCTATGATATATGTAATGTTGCGTACCGAAAGAAGGGCGTTCAACGCAAACAATTAATATACGTCTAATTTGCTAGGGTGTTGCGCCAGATTTTTAATACAATTATTGATAAATCGTTATACTAAATCGTTATTTGCAAATATGACCCACAATGAACAAACGTTTCTTGACGAATTTAGCACTAATTACAATCTTTTAGGCAAAATATGTTTTTAAGATACTACTGTACGATGTCTATGAATTTTAGTGAAGGCTTTTCAGTGACATGTTATTCATGCATTTTTTAATATAATACGTCGGACCTTAGGTCGGCATTAGGAGTGCTTCTTTCTTTATCCTGCTCATAAACTTGCGAGATTTAACATAAAACGAATATTGAAATTTCAATATGACAGTTTATTCCACTCATTGGCTATACTGCATCAATTAACGAACTCAGAAAATTGACAGCTATACATATAACTCAAAAGCTCATCCTGATTATCAGTATCAGGCTAATCATATACGAATTATCCATTACGCTTAATCTTACTAGCGGCGGGGAGAGGTAGGGGGGCCCTGTGGCCTTTTTCTGGGGAGGGCCCAGTCGGCAATGTCCAATTTGCCGCCCGTTAAATCCGCCACTGCCGGCGATCCTTAAAACCCGAAGATTTTTCACGAAAAACATTCAATATTTGGGCACAAAATACACGTGCAGCTATAATATCGTGATCTGATCGATTTTCGACGGTTTCCAACAATACATACATAAAAAGGTCATCAGTTGGAGGTTGTGTTTCTCTGGCGTTTTCCGCTCAAAAAAAAGAAGATGGAGCATGAATCATGCGGCAACAATTGTTTTTCTGAAGAATACGGACGTCCATCCATCTGCATTTATTATACATATGTATATATATATATATATATATATATATATATATATAACATGAGCACGCGCGAATTATTCGAATTGTAACATTTATTTCATATATATATATTTCTTCGGCCCACGATGAAAGACAATTAATTTCTCTAAACGACATGCATATTTTTTTGAATAATAAAAATTAACTAGCATCATGTATATTTAAGATAGATAATATATATTATTTATTATGAATGTTAAATAATTTATTCGCCCAATATGCATATGCTGGTTAAGGGGTATCACCGATCACGTATGTTTTTTATAGTCATGTTTGTCATAACAAGCACATGCGTGACGTATATCGTCACAAGTGATATCATCAAGAAATCACTGGGATATCATTTCGTGACAATCACGAAGTGATTTTCCCGTGATATCATGGATGTTTATTGGTATTGTGAAGAAAATCTTAAAGATTAGTACATTGCACGATTTTCCAAATTTTGCTATGTTTTGGGGGTTCCTAAATGAAGATAACAAAAATACTAAATTCATCATCCTTTTCAGTGATTGCAATTATGAAAGGAATTAAGCCAATTATGAAAATGAAGATTTCCATGACTTCCCTCAGGGGAATGTTTCAAATGAAATTAACCCGAATTCAAAATGACAGGAGGTTACTCACACGGTGATAGAATCGAACATACAACTCTCTCAGATATTTCATGGGAATCTTATATTGATGACGACCCTCATTCACGTGAGAACGAACCCTTCTACGATGCCGTGTCAGAACAAGAGGAATGCATCGAAGAATAAGACCGAGTCAATGACAGCTCGAATGAGAACGGCGACAGCAACGGAAATCGGTAAATGGAAAACTCTTTTCTTAATTTTAATTTGCCAAATTCCAGCACTCGAATGTTGTCAAACCCAGATATTCCCACTAGAGATGTTCTCATTTGTGTCCTTGCCATAGGAGTCCGATTCAATTCGCCATACTTAGCATTGATGTATATACTGAAATTGATCAACATTACTCACTTATTCTTTGGGCTTCCACTAACTCTCCGAACGATGTAGAAAACGTTGCTTCGTAACGATTAAATTTTTACTTTTTATGATTATTGTTAGCGTTGTCTTAAGGTAGTCGATATGAATAAAAATGCAACTAAAAAATAATCGTGTAAACTGAGCAAAAAAAGGAAACAAATGTTAAAGAGAGGCAAAGAAATTTGATCCTTAAACTCAAATACAAGAAATTTTAGAAACTCCTGGAATATCAGAAGCATTGCGATATCGTTTTTATCGTTCAAATGTGAATCGAAACTCTTACGAAGATATCTATGATGGACAAGAGTATAAAAACCTTTGCATGCCTGGAGGTTTTTCAAGTAATCCTCACAACTTTACATTGACAATTTTTGTTGATGATTGTAATTTAGCAGTTTCATCTAAAGTGAGTGGTTGGCCAGTATTTCTACAAATTAATGTATTACCTCCCCACAGTAGGAAAAAACATATTATATTGGTTGGAATTTGGGTTGATGAGTCTCATCCTATTATGAATGAATTATCGAAACCAATATCTGAAGATCTTCTCAATTTATACCATGAGGGTATTCATTGGAAACCAAATGGCAAGGACACAATATGCAGCAAATTTTCGGTTTTAGTTTGTAGCGTTGACTCTAAAGTGCGTGCGCCAGTTATCAAAATGGTCAGTTTAAATGGTAAATTTGGATTCACCATTTGTTACGATACCGGTGCAACCCTTCCAAGTGATCCTTTGCACAGATTTTATCCGTTCCAAAAAAGCTTCATTCGCGAACACATCAAGCAATGCAGGATGATATGCTGCGTGCTACGCCTACTGCAAGTATCAGGGGCGTTAAAGGGCCATCTTTTTTGTTACATTTTTCTCTTTTCAATCTTGCATTAGGTGTCATCGTCGAAAGCATGCACAATGTGTTTTTAAGTATAATTGAGCGCCATATGGAGCTTTATTTATTTTGAAAAAGCAAAAATCCTTGGTATTGCGGCAAACCGAAGATTCTTTCCATGGAAAATGAACGATTGATAAATATACGGCCACCGAATTGTATATCCAGAAAGCCACGTTGCATTGAGTCATATAAATCATGGAAAGCTTCTGAGTGGCGAAACTGGGCATTGTATTATTGTATTCCTTGTCTGCAAGGTACACTTGACAAAAAGTATCTTGAGCATCTTGGTCTATTTGTTCGTGCTGTTTACATGCTGAATAAATCATCGGTTACAAACGAAGAAATAATGCAAGTCCGAACGCTGCTCGACAATTATTGTAAGCAATTTCAAGAGATTTCTCTGAAGTGAACATGACTTTTAATATCCATTTATTAAGACATTTACCCGACAAAATTCACAATTAGGGACCGAGGTGGGCTCACAGTGCATTTGTTTTTGAGTCGTGGAATGAAAAATTGTTAAAGAGGTCCACGGTCCCCAAGACAGACAACAGCAGATAACAACAAAATTTTTGTTATCCAATTATATTGAGAGGGAATGCGATGACAGAAATTTGGCACATGACAGTCTTAAATTTATTAATGGTTTGTTTCAGAGAAAAGGCCATGAAAGATTTCAGGAAAGCTTCGTTGTTAAGGGTTCTCCGCAGAACCCTGTTGCAATTCGCCAAGCTTTAGAGGCGTTAATGAAAGCCAATTACAACCCGGAAGGAACTTTGTATTTCTTCCAAAAATCCGTAATTATTGGTGTCGAATATCGTAATAATAAAGTCAATGTTACTACAAAATTGAATAATTCAGTTGTTTTATGCGAAAAAGTTGGGTTTTAGTGAGATTATAGATATTGTACAGTTTATGCATAATGACAAGTTGATCAGTGGTCTTTCTGTACAACCATTTAAAAAAAGGAAGAATTGTTTTGATCATGAATGCATAAAAATAGTTGAACGTACTCAAAAAATTGTATTTGTTACGAGTGACAGAATTATTTCACCTGCCATATTGATTGAAACAACTGTTGGCGTTTTTGCGGTGAATTTGCCCAATCCTTGGGAATCCGAGTACAAACAATATTGTATTTCGTTTCATCGGGAGAGGTGTCGATTTTTAAAGAGGACGAATGTTTGGGCGAGCCTAAATCTATCCCTCTAATTGTCCTAACCGAAATCGACATTGGCCCCATGGCACGAACTAAACTTTTTGTAGAGTTGTTGGCTGTGCGTACTTAAAATGCTGAAAACGCGATGGTATGATGGATGAAAATAAAAACCAATTAAAATTGTTAATTGACATGCATTCTTCAAGAAAATGCAAACATCCTATGACTTGAATTTGACTTGCATGTCATTTTTTGCACCCTTTAAAATAAGTTATCTTAAATCTAAATTACCAATGCTTGTGATATAGTACGTCGCAATAATTTAATGGAGAACAGTAATTTTACGCTCGAAACTGATAATGTATAACAATAAACTGTAAATATAGTAGATTGGAAAGGTTGTTGCATTTCAAAAGACCTTTCACCTTTAAACGAATCGCAATGGATTGCATTGGAATTGAAGTAAGGATTCAAATTTTCGTGAAATTTAATTTCGTCTCAGTAATTATTCTCAGAAATTATTAATTGTAAGTAGTTAGTAATGTTTACAATCATCTGTGTTTTTAAAAAATGATTTTGATCGCTTAAACCAGGTCGAACAGCCTGAGTCCCATGAGACAATTTTGTCATTCAACGAGCTACACTTTGATCTCCCCTTTGGCATTTGTGAATCACGCTCAAGGAATTCGACTTCTACGAGCATCCCGGTCGACGCGCCAGGGTGTTTGCTACGGGGAAGACGTTGTACAATGTGATCGGAGATGTTCGAATAGAGATTTCTAACTTGCGCTTAGGGAATAAGACTTGAATAACTTAATATGCAACTTCTTCAACGTGGAGAACACCCCGGTGCGTTGACAGAGATGCTCGAGAAAGTTGGATTGCTTGACCGCGAGTCGAAAATTCCTATTCTAACGTCATTAGACACCTAGTGCAACGTGCTTCTTACAGCAAACACCAATGTACGTTGACCTGAATGCTGAAGTGAGTTAAATTTCTTAAGGGTAAAGTCGAAAGTCCTATTAAAAAGAATCAGTGCACCTGGTGCAACGTTTTCCCCGTGGCAAACACCCAGGAGCATTGATCGAGATGCTCGAGAGGTTCGAATCTCCTGAGTGCAAGTCGAAAAACCTATTTCGAACATTTGCAGAAACCTGGTGCAACGTCTTCCCCGCGGCGAACACCTAAGCGCGTCGTCCAAGATGTTCGAAAACATTTTTTCCGAATTTAAAGTTGAAAAACCCTTTTGCAACATCTCTAGTTACCTGGTGCAACGTTTTCCCCGTGGCAAATACCCGAGCGCGTTGACCGGGATGCTGGACAGTAGAATTTTCGACTCCCGAGTTGAATACCCCATTTCAAACATATCTAGGCACCTGGTGCAAGGTCATCCCTGTGGCAAACACCTATGCGCGTTGACCGTGATGTTCAAGAATTTTACTTCCTGACCTTAAGATATAAATCTATATTGGAACATCTTCGGTCACCTGGTGCAACGTCTTCTCCGTGGCAAACATCCAGGAGCGTTAATCGAGATACTCGAGAGGTTCAAATCCTCTGAGCGCAAGTCGAAAAACCAATTACGAATATTTGTAGACACCTGTTGCAACGTCTTCCCCGCGGCGAACACCCAAGCGCCTCGTCCAGGATGTTCAAAAAAGTCTTTTTACCAACTGAAAGTTAAAAAACCCTTTTGCAACATCCCTAGTCACCTGGTGCAACGTCTTCCCCGTGGCAAATACCCGTGCGCGTTGACCGGGATGCTTGACAGTTGAATTTTTGACTCCCGAGTTGAATATCTCATTTCCAAAATACCTTGACACTTGGTGTAAGGTCATCCCCGTGGCACACATATAGGCGCGTTGACCGTGACATTCTAGCCTTATTTCTCGACCTTTATGTGTAAATCTATATTGAAACAGCTCCGGTCACCTGATGTAACGTACTCCCCGAGGCAAACACCCGGGCGCGTTGACCGAGATGCTTGATAGTCGAATTTTCTACGCTCGAATTGTATATCCTGTTTCAAATATTCCTAGACACCTGGTGCAACGTCTTCCACGTGGCAAAAATCCGGGTGCGTTGACCGAGATGCTCGAGACCGTCGAATTTCGGATGCTCAAGTGACATATCACATCACTGCGGATATTATGAGCTAGCTGTGAGCTTACTGGTTTACTGGAATTGATTAGAAAAAAGTCAAAGACTCATTAATTATTTCAATCAAAGGTAGATTAATATGTGACTGTCTTAAATTGCGTACTTTGAAAAATTACGTTGCAAAAACTTCGCTTGAAAAACGTTGCAACACACTGAGAGAAATGTCAATAGTAGCGTTGACTAAAACGTCACAACTATATATTTTTAGTAAGCTGTACTAAGAATATATAAGTACATTCGACTAAAGTGAACGACTTCATTTTTTAGTAAACGTCGCGCATGCGTAGAATGCGCTAGTCAAACATCTGCATTTCCAGCTGATTTTTTTTCTCGCCGTTTGCGATCGGAGGAATCGTCAAAAGAAGCCATTTCGGCTTATCTTAAAAGGCATCGTAGGTTGAATTCTCGTTGCGCTTGTTTGAAAAAATAGTATTTGGGTAAAGTGTTAACGGTGATGGGTTCTCTGCCTC
>JABFQI010000223.1:0-13301 GCA_022816925.1 Trichacis sp. ZL-2020 | reverse complement strand
TAAATTGTTGAATTTTGCGTATATTAAAAAAGTGGGATATATTATTAAGTGTAAAACATATGAACTAGTAGAAAATAATATATCTAAAGAGTAGATGAAATATGAAACAGATCCATGGAACCTACTTTGTCTTGGCTAAAATTGCAGAAATATTCTCGATAGTTTTCTCGTAAGCTGTTTTGATCAGTACGTCACGGATGTAGCCACGACTGGGAAGTGAGTATCGAGGATCTAACTCCGCTATCAATTCTATGAAACCCGTATCTTCCACAACACTAAATGGTTGAAGATCGCGAATGATAAATTTTGCCACTGCTACATCCAATTTTTGCTTTCGGTTGGAAGAACGACCGTAGGAATTAGATTTTTGTTTCTTCAAGTATTTCCTGACAGACATTTGATCTGCCTTACGTTTAACAGATGTATTTTTTTCGCTGAAAGTAATAGCACATATATAAAAATGAAAGCACATTACATAATAAAGTACACTCGAATCTTCCAAATTCCAACTTCTCAAATGTCAATAAATTCTCCCTGAAATGTCAACAAAATCTCTCTCAAATGGAAACTAAACTTTCTGCTTTTATTAAAAAAATTTTCTATAATTATTTTACTTTTTTTACATAAAAATATGGAAATTACACAAAGAAACATGAAAATATTAAAACCGACTGCAATAATTAATCTTTTCTGTACTAATTTGAGTAAATCCAAAAATTAAAGATATACAAATGCAAACTCAAATAATGTACCTATATAACAACGAAAAAAGTATATTTTATAAAACTCCGTCAAACCTTTCTTTTTTCTTTGTAGCATCAGGACTGCGTTCATCACTACTGCTTGAATTTATTACCTCCTCTTTTGTTTTTGCAGCCTGCAATTCAGAAGCGTGGTGACGCTTAAGGTGATCCATTAAATTTGTTGTGTTGCCATAACACACGATACACTCTTTGCATTGTTCAATCTGGCATGTTGCAGTCTTTCCATCACTTGATTGATGGAAAAATTTCCAAACCACAGATCGTTTTGCGCGAAACTTGATACTGTAAAATAGTAGAAAAAACTTAAAAACAATCTTTTCGATAATTTCAATGTTGATAATAAAAATAACTATTTATAATTATATTTATATTTATATAATAATTATAATTATTAAAAATTTTTCTAATCGATTTTTTAAGTTCTATTTGTCAAAATTTGTAATTCGATTTATTTCATTTTTAGATTTAAAAGATATTATGACCTTTCTTAATTTTAGAGTTTCATTCTGTCAATCGTTTTTTTTTTTTATTCAAGTTCAAGTAGAATTTGGCAATTTCTATAAGTTGACGTGGAATGAAAAATTGAAGTTCACCAATCGGGTTTGTATTTGCCAAATAAGTTTATACTCTAAATCGAGTATTTTTCATGCAAAAAATGTCGCATGTTAGATTATCCCATCATAACTGAGGTATTTATTTTGATATTCTATCATCAATACAAAAAATTACCGTTGGATATTAACGGGCGAAGAATCGCGATCCTTGTCATGTTCTTGTACAAGAAACGAAGATATTGTTTTTTGTCGTAGAATATGTTTCCGCGGGGACCTTCGAAGATTTGAGGATTTTTCTGGAGAACAGGGAGAAGCACTGCCACCGATATCCATTTCTGTTATTTTCTGTTATTTATAAATTTTCACTTGCTACCATTGTTACTCGAGAAGTCACAATTATATATGCAATTATATGCTCATCCTTACAATTATGCTCTTTCTTTTGTTTTTCTTCTTACCAATATTACAAATTCACCATAGTCTGCTATAGTCACTAGTTAGTAATCAGAATATTAAGGTGGAAGTGGTGTAAACTGGGCAGAAAATGTATGTACAGAAGTTGGCAAGCACGTCAGTATCTGAAATAGAACCAATCCTGATTGTGGACTGCAACGGTGGGTGAGGAGGCCCGCGCACTGATTGGTTGAGAGGGAACGGAGCGATATAGCGGTAGCGGTTCGTCGGATACGGGCTTAGTGACTTTGTTATCGATAGAACATCGGTAAGGCGAAAAACTATCGATACTTATCGATGTCAAGGTCTATCGATAGTTGTCGATTGTTGTCGATGTTTTTCCCAGCTCTAATGCAAGCAAAGCGGCATAGAGTCGTGACTCGAATTGTGCGCCCTGATCTGTAGTAATGATCTTGGGTGCACCGTATCGAGCGACCCAAGTGTCATAGAATGCCCGTGCGACAGTTGTTGCTGAAATGTCTTGGGTCGGGGCCGCTTCCACCCATCGTGAGAACCGGTCGATCATAGTAATACAATAGGAGTACCCCTCGGACGAGGGAAGAGGGCCGACGATATCAATGTGAACCTGGTCAAAGCGACCATCAGGTGCCACGAAATGGGCTGGGTTCATTTTCACGTGTCGTGAGACCTTGGACTGCTGACAATGAATGCAATTTTTGCACCATTTCGCAATGTCGCGATGCATATTGGGCCACACATATCGCTGGCGAACCATGCGATCTGTTACCTTGGCGCTGGGGTGAGCTGGTCGGTGAAACATTTCGAACACTCTTTCTCTTAATTGAGCGGGGATATAAGGCCGAATGGCCTCGCCTGAAATTTCGCAATCGAGAGTGACGTGGTCCGGACCCCATTGGATGCGCTTGAGTTTCAGAGGGTGGTTAGGATCCTGGTGGACGGCTTTCAGTTCCTGGTCAGCTTCCTGCTGCTCTGCTAACTCGTTTAAATTAAATTCCATAGGTAGTCTAATCGCATCGATTCGAGATAACGCGTCGGCTACAACGTTGTCTACCCCTGATACATGAACAATGTTAGTAGAGAATTCTGCAATGAATGACAACTGCCTCAACTGTCGAGGAGATGCTTTGTCTGCGCGCTGAGAGAAGGCGTAAATAAGCGGCTTCTGGTCAGTGACGATCTGGAAATTGCGTCCTTCGACAAAATGGCGGAAATGCTTAATGGATTCATAAATTGCGGTTAATTCGCGGTCATAGGCGCTATATTTTGTTTGCGAGGGTGTAAATTTGCGAGAAAAAAACGCGAGTGGTTCCCATACGTTCTGGTTGGCTTGTTCGAGGACCGCGCCCATTCCAAAATCTGACGCGTCCGTAACCAGGCGAAGTTCTGCGTCTATTCGAGGGTGAACCAACAATGCGGCGTTAGCTAAGTCCGCCTTGCATTGCTCAAAAGCCTTTTCCGCGAGTGGCGTCCATTCTATTTCCCGCTTATCGTTTTTGCGGCAGTCCGTTAAATAACCGTTTAGGGGCGCCTGGGATTTTGCCGCGTTCGGGATGCATCGCCTGTAAAAATTTATCATTCCCAGAAATTTGCGTAGGTCCTTAATAGTCCTTGGCTTATTGAACTTTTGCACGTCCGCGACCTTTTCCCCAGTGGGCTTGATGCCTCTTCCATTCACTAAGTAACCTAAAAATATCAACTCTGAAACGTTGAACACGCACTTATCGACATTAAGACGGAGGTGGAATTGACTGAGTCTTTCGAAAATAATACGTAGATGTTGTAGGTGCTCCTCCTCTGATGAAGACGCGACCAGGATGTCATCCATGTAAATAAAGACAAAGTCCAAATCTCCTAATACCCTGTTAATAAACCTTTGAAATGTCTGACCTGCATTGCACATACCGAAAGCCATAAAACAATACTCGAAGAGGCCGAACGGTGTAATAACAGCTGTTTTGGGAATGTCCTCGGGGGCCATGGGAATTTGATTGTAGGCTTTAAGGAGGTCCAGACTTGAAAAAAATTTTTTTCCGTGCAGGTTAAGGGAACAGTCATGCAAGTGCGGGGTTGGATACCTGTCAGGGACGGTGACCGAGTTCAGACGACGGTAATCGCCGCAAAGGCGCCATGACCCGTCTTTTTTAGGCTGCAAATGGATAGGGCTTGCCCATGGGCTGTTTGATGGGCGACAAATACCAGCGGCGACTAATGCCTTCATTTCGGCTTTGGCCGCCTTCAATTTCTCTGGAGTTAACCGACGGGCGCGTTCTGCCACCGGTGGGCCTGTGGTGATAATGTGATGGAATATGTCAATGTTGCTCGAGGGGGTTGGGGATTGAGATCCGGTTATGTTAGGAAATTCTGCCAACAACCCTGCCCACTTGGTTCCAGGTTTTACCACGTTAATGGAAAAAGAGGGGGAGGGTTTGGATATGCCAAGGGAATAAAGGCCGGTGGTGGAATCTAAAAGACGTCTCTTTTTCAAATCCACGATTAAACCGTAATGCCTCAAAAAATCTGCCCCTAAAATTGCGTAAGGGACCTTGGCAACATAGAAACTCCAGCGGAGCGACCGCCTTAAACCGAGGTTAATTTCCCTGAACGATTCCCCATAAGTATCGATACGCGTATCGTTCGCCGCGAATAACTTAAATCCTGCCGGTTCACCACTGGCCTTTGCTGAGACAGGTACGACCGAAACATCGGCTCCGGTGTCGATTAAAAAAATTTGCCCGGAAATACGGTCTCGTACATGAAGACGGTTTGAAAAATCGTTATCGCCACCTCCCGTCGTCTCCAAACGGGGATGGGGGACTAGTTTTTTTGTTTCCACGTTTCCCATTGGGTGCACCATGGACGACATGACAGCGGGTTATCAGGGTATTTTTTATGTGCAAAGCATATTTTCAATTTATTTTCGGGCTGTGCACCGCCCCGGTCGCGCGGAGTGGATTTCGATCGTGAGCGCGAGTTTCCGACTCTACCTTCCAGTTTCTCGACCTTTTTGGTCAATGCAGAAATTGCAAGGGTGAGTTTTTCAATTTCATTGCCCGGGTTCGAGAGTGTACATATTTGTGCCTCCGAAGGGGACGCAACGTCGGCGATACGGTCGGCGATTTCAGCGAGAACATCCAAACTATCGTTGTTATTCATGACGATCACGGCGCGATGAGAACTGGGCAATTGTTCCAGAAAAACAGATTTAATAATCGGGCTGTCCCTGTCCAACCCTGAACTGAGGTTTCTCAGGCGGCTTAGTATTAGCGACGGTTTTCCGTCGGTCATGACTTGTCCTTTAAGTAATTGACGGAGTTTCGATTCGTCGGACACGGAAAAATTAGTCATGATTCTACTTTTCATTCTTTGGAAAACATCTGGATATGGCGGTTCGGCAGAGATGATGTCCTTAACGGTCGCCAGAACCTCCATATCGAGCGCTGCCGCAATTATGTCGGCTTTAGTACCTTCCGCCGTGATGCGTGAATTTCGCATCGAAATCTCCGCCTGAAGAAACCACAGTGCAGGGTCCGCGCGAAAAAACGCGGGGATTTTAGGAATTCGGTAACTATCGAGGCGTGGAACCGGGTTATTTTGAATCGCGCCCGCATTTAGTCTTGATTCGAGCTCCGCCATTCGTCTCTCGGCTTCGATCGCTCGGTTCTGTATTTCCGCGAACTGTTCCTCCATTTTATAAAATGGGAAAAAGAAAGAGGAACACGGAGAAAAGAGAAAAAAAATGCGAGGCGAAACGGAGAACGCGCAGACAAAGAAACGAAATTGTCAATGGATAACCCGCGGAAATCTAACACGTCGGACGATGAAAATTCCCGAGAAGAACGAAAAGAAAAAAAATTGACACTCGTCGCGGAAAAAAAAATATTTGAAACGAATTTAAGCGAGCGAGTCAAATTATATGCCTGAAGATTATTATGTATATAAAAAAAGAGAGAGAGCAAGATCAGTACAATGTGTTTTTTAACCTATATTACAACGTAGAAGAGCGTCATGCGATGATTAGCGGGGGTGCCCGCCGTTTGAGGACGTTGCCGTAGAATTGTCGTTGCTCTCGGTGGGGTGTCGAACGTACTCGATCGCTGTTGCTTCATCCGCCGTCAAGAGGCGAATTCCCTCGAAGTCCTGAAGAATCTTGCCGAACCTCTCCGAAGTGGGCGGAACTTGCACGGGAAATACTGCCGCGAGATAATTTCCGTGCAAGGGAGAATTCAAGATGGCCGGCCGGTACGCATCCAGTAACGGTTAAACCACGATATGATGACGATGCGGCGGGAAATCCAAGATGGCCAACCGATGCACGTCGGGAAGCGGTTTCGGTTTGGAAAATAACGGCGATGCCGGGAAGTCCAAGATGGCCGACCGTCGCACGTCTGGGAGCGATTTTGGCCCGCAAAATGATTATGATGTCAGGGAAAATCGAATAAGTCCGCCCGGCGTGTGTTCGAGGGAATTTTCAGCCCGCTCGAGAACCGGCGATAATGGTAGACGCCGGCGTGATGAGTTGGCCAATCTCCGGAATCGTCAACGGCCCTCGTGTCTCGCGCGGCGTACGACTTCGGTGAAATTTCGGGTGCAGTTTTCACAATTGTAGGGGTCACCAATGTAGGATTAGCAGGATAAAACTCTTTTTAGGCTCCTACAGCCTCGTGTCCAAGGATGAAATAATTAATTTCACAAGAGTACAAAGATACTTGATTTATTGATTCTAATTGATTCTAATGCACCTTACTCCACCGAGTCTTGCGTCTCTCTGGTGCTCTCAACTCGAGATCCTCGGAATGCGCGCGCATCCCTCCTTGCCCATGTGACAAGGAGGGAGACCTTATGAGATAGAAGGGGACAGAGCGACAGACCCCACATACTCCCCCCCTAGTCTACGCGATATAATACAATGTTTATCCGGAGTTATACATATAACACTCGTACTATAATTAAATCATTTCCGTTTCTATTATACAGTACAGAGAGTTCGATTCTAACAATTATACG
The DNA here is from genome assembly GCA_022816925.1 of Trichacis sp. ZL-2020. NCBI lineage: Eukaryota > Metazoa > Arthropoda > Insecta > Hymenoptera > Platygastridae > Trichacis > Trichacis sp. ZL-2020. Next base: position 6,544 of record JABFQI010000223.1, on the reverse strand, counting down.
CTGAATATTTCCTAACGGAATAATCGTTACTTAGTCGCTTTTGCGAACGTCACTTTTTTTCGTTCATACGTTTTCAGTTTGGGCGCCGCGTTTGGGACATTCGCGGTTCCTGGAGAGTCTCCTGGAGCAATCTCCGCGTTTATAATTCTTTCGTCAATAAAATGCGCGGGTTTTAACAATTCTACGGATACACTTTTGGTTACGCCGTTAATGTCGATATTGAAAACCCTATCGGACATTCGCTGAAGCACTTGGTGCGGTCCCGTATACGGACGTTCTAGTGATTTTTTGGTCATGTGCCTCAGGAAAACGTGGGAACAATTGTGCAAGTCCTTAAAATAAAAAACTTTCTTTTTGTGTTTATGCGCCACCGGAACTGGTCGCACCTGTCTCATGACCTCCCTGAATTCAAGTATAAAAAAATTTGGGTCGGGGGTCAGGTCCTCGGGGAGGAAAAATTCTCCGGGGATTCTCAAGGTGGTGCCAAATAAAAATTCGGCAGGTGACGCGCCCGTATCTGGCCGTACGTGGGTTCTAAGGCCTAAAAGAACAGTTGAAAGTGTGCGCACCCAATTGGCACTTGCGTGGCACATTATCGCGGCCTTCAAGACCCGGTGCCATCTCTCTATGAGGCCATTTGCCGCTGGGTGGTAGGCGGTTGTACGGATCCTCTCGGTACCGACAAATGCAAGCTAGAGCTGGGAAAAATCGATAAAAAAAACTATCGATAGTTGTCGATTTTTCTGACAAAACTATCGATAAAAATCGACAAAAAATCGATAATTTCCCCCTCCATAGATCAGAGCGGGAAAATTTGAATTTTTATGCTCCCTGGAGAGCATTTTTATATGAAGCTATTTGGGGAATGGAAGTTACAATATGCAATTATTAAAAATATTTCGTTTGTAAAAAAATTACTTTAATTTCAAAAATTAATTACATTACAATATGTTTATAATTTTGTCGTAAAAAAACTAGTTTTTCAACATTCTCTGGATTCAGGGAAGCTCTTTTCTCAGAAACGATGTTGCCAGCTGTAGAATTTACCCTCTCCGATGAAACAGAGGAGGCTGGAACTATGAGATATTTTAAGGCAATTTTCTTGAGAACTTCACAATCTTTGTAATTTTGCCAGAATTCAATGACATCATCGTTTTCGCCTACAAGAGGCTGCTCTAAGTATGTGTTCAGATGCACAATTGCTTGGGCGGAGCCTGGAATTGTAGACGCTGTTGAACTACTAGTCCGAAATTTGTCGAGATAAGAGAAGCGACCTGAAAAAAAACAGCTTATATTAATGATCAAATAATTCAAAATAGTCATTTTTTAGTAATAAGTTGAAACTTTTGAAATATATATTTTTGTGTATTTTCTATTTTATTTATTCATCATCATATGTGATGTGGAATGAAGAAATCGACCTAACGGCGTTAAACCGTTAGATTTATTTTCCAGTACAACAGAATTATAAAAAAATATTCTACACCTTCAGGCAGTTAGGTCGATTTCTTCATTTCACGTCACATATATCATATTTACTATTGTATTTTAAAAGTTATTATTTCATATTGTTATCTTTATATATAGATTGAATATTAACATTGGTATATATAATTGATTACGACTTGTTCACAAAAATTTTACCTGTCTTCTTGGTATCATCCTGGGGGTTTGAAGAAATTGAAATAGCTTTAGGTATATCTTTTTTTTCTCTCTCAGCTGCGATGGCTTGTGCAATTTCATGTTTCACTTCATTGCGAATTTTCAGAGCAGCATTCCGATAGTTAAATTCGTTCACAAATACATATTGTTTAAAACGTGGATCCAGAATGGTACAGATGCTAAAAAAATTGTATTACAAATAAATTTAATTAATTTGCATGCAAACTTCACGTAAATATCTGCATATAACACTGTTTACATCGTGTTAACGAGATGTTCACGTAAACATGTCTACTAATGTACAATTTGGTTCAAACTTAAGATTTAAAGTTATACTGAAGTATTTTTTATACACACGCAGAAATTGTGCGTTCCTCATATTTGAGCAACGACTCTTCCACATGCTTCAGGAGGTTTGCTTGTAGTTTTTGAGCGATCGGAAGAGTCACATTCATGTTATTCAATTTTTCAAGGAGTGATTTTGTATGAGGAATGACCAAAGACATGGTCACATACGTGTCTCCGCTAAGTTGAGCTGTGACATCTTCAAATGGGTCCAGAAGAGAAATGATTTCTGGTACCGCTTCAATTTCCAATGAATTCAAAGGTTTGATTTTCATCTGTGATTTCGCGAGAACGACGATAACTGCATCTATAGACTCATTAATGCTTTTCAACATCGCCAAAGATGAATTCCAGCGGGTATAAACCGATTGTATCAGTTTAACATCGGGCTGTTTGCGAAGCTTCAATTCCTTCGACAGTTCTTTCGTGGCCAGTCCACTGCGATGAAAGTAGGTCGTGATTCTTTTACATTTCTTCAATATCGTGTACACGGAATATTCTTCAAGGTTTTCGCTGTCGTCGTCTTCAAATATTTTCATCATGTCATTTTCAGTTTTGTCTTTGTGAGAATCTTTCGCACGAGTATTCCATATCGCTTTGTTCACCACAAGTTGAAGTGTATGGGAAGCACATGGCATGTTTCTGATCTGTAATCATTATTTTATTAATTTATCATTATGTTTTCACTCATCATCATTATTTTATTGATTAGTAATTATTAAGACTAATGTATTTACTATTTTCATTATCGAAAATTCATTGATTATGAAGAGTTAGTCGTTATTAAGAATTTATTATTTTATTTATTATTTATTATTTATTATTTTATTTTATACATTATTATTTATTCTATACATTAAAATGGATTGAAAATTTCCAATAAATTTGTGAAAAATTTATGATTTTTTGAGAATGTTTTTTGATTTATAACTTTTTGCTCACCTCCATCGCAGCGCAAGTTGCAGTCATATTCGCTGCGTTATCGGTAACGGCGCAAACGATTTCAATCTCACCATATTTCTCCAGATTTTTCAACAGTAATTTTTTTAACTCTTCGGCTGTTGAGCGCCCAGGAATCGGAATTACCCCCAGTGTGATAGCTTCTAGGACTTTTCCATTCAAAAAATGTCCCGTCACTGTTAAATAATTTTGAGTCGTGCGACTCGACCACCCGTCAAATGACAAGGACACTTTCCTGTAAAAATAAAAATAATAACGTGTACCATTGATCTCAAGTACGTTTTCTAAATCGTTCCAGTCCATTACATATTATACTATATTATTTATATTAATTATTATTTCATTATTGTACATCTACATAATTAAATAATTGTTATATAACAATTGAAATTGCTAAAAAAATTAAATAGTTCGGAATATAAGAAACGAACTTTTTTATATTTATTTTTTGTTTCCTTGTTATTAATTGTATTTTCGTTTCCATATATCATTTTTTATAGACAGATTCATCGCATATACATTGTCGTCCATTATGTTTTTATTTAGATATCACATACACAATTATTCAATTTCCTATCTCTCAATTCCAGAATGATCTTTCATATATATTACCCTATTGTATAACTATAATTAATTACATTCTCAAATGCATACATTAAATTGTTGAATTTTGCGTATATTAAAAAAGTGGGATATATTATTAAGTGTAAAACATATGAACTAGTAGAAAATAATATATCTAAAGAGTAGATGAAATATGAAACAGATCCATGGAACCTACTTCGTCTTGGCTAAAATTGCAGAAATATTCTCGATAGTTTTCTCGTAAGTTGTTTTGATCAGTACGTCACGGATGTAGCCACGACTGAGAAGTGAGTATCGAGGATCTAATTCCACCATCAATTCTATGAAACCCGTATCTTCCACAACACTAAATGGTTGAAGATCGCGAATGATAAATTTTGCCACTGCTACATCCAATTTTTGCTTTCGGTTGGAAGAACGACCGTAGGAATTGGATTTTTGTTTCTTCAAGTATTTCCTGACAGACATTTGATCTGCCTTACGTTTAACAGATGTATTTTTTTGACGCTGAAAGTAATAGCACATACTTAAAAATGAAAGCACATTACATAATAAAGTACACTCGAATCTTCAAAATTCCAACTTCTCAAATGTCAATAAATTCTCCCTGAAATGTCAACAAAATCTCTCTCAAATGGAAACTAAACTTTCTGCTTTTATCAAAAAAATTTTCTATAATTATTTTACTTTTTTTTACATAAAAATATGGAAATTACACAAAGAAACATGAAAATATTAAAACCGATTGCAATAATTAATCTTTTCTGTACTAATTTGAGTAAAAAACCTTAATTTTTCTGTTATTTTGGAAAAATTCAATTAAATCATGCAAAAAATTTGTATTTTAATTATCTATTTGATTTGAACGTTTATTGAATAGATTTTAAATGAACTCCGCAACATTAACATCTGTCAATAAATACATATCTGTACATAACCTGCGGTTGAAATTTAGGAGAGTGCTTCAGTTGACATTTGAGAGATTATGCGCTCCCGAGCATTTAACCTTTGGGAGAGTAGAGTGTAAATGAAAGTGTAAATTATATTTTGTAATATTCAATAATCCCTAATAACACAGTTTGGGTTAAACTTTTACCAAACCCAGATGTTTGGACAAAGTTTGTGCTATGCAAGGTCCAAACGTTAGTCTAACGTTTGGATTAAACAATTTGCATTAAAATTAATTGAAAATCGATGGAGAATTGATCAAATTGACAAAACTTCACTAAACTCGACCAATTTGATCCAATTTTAATTTAATCTAACTTTGACCAAAATTCGTCCAAAGTTTGCATGCGGCTGTGTTATAAGTATATATTAATAATTATGTTTAGTCAATATTAATAATTAATGCTTATCATTAATTATTATCATCTCCTTATTTTTCATAATTAATCTATTTTCATTTTATTATTTTTTTTTTCGATAATTTTGTAGTATTAAAGTATATTTAAGTAATAGCGCAAGTCATATATGAAATAAAAAAATTAAAAATATACAAATGCAAACTCAAATAATGTACATACGTAACAACTAGAAAAGTATATTTTATAAAACTCCGTCAAACCTTTCTTTTTTTTTGTAGCGTCAGGATTGTCTTTATCACTACTGCTTGAACTTATTACGCCCTCTTTTTTTTGCAGCCTGCAATTCAAAAGCGTGGTGAAGCTTAAGGTGATCCATTAAATTTGTTGTGTTGCCATAACACACGATACTCTTTTTGCATTGTTAAATCTGGCATCTTGCAGTCTTTCCATCACTTGATTGATAGAAAAATTTCCAAACCACAGATCGTTTTGCACGAAACATGATACTGGAAAATAGTAGGAAAAACTCAAAAACAAACTTTTCAATAATTTCAATGTTAATAATAAAAAGAAATATTCATAATAATATTTATATTTACATAATAATTATAATTATTGAAAATTTTTCCAAACGATTTTTTAAATTTTATTTGTTGAAATTTTTAATTCGATTTCTTTCATTTTTAGATTTAAAAGATATTATGGCCTTCCTTAATTTTAGAGTTTCATTCTGTCAATCGTAATTTTTTTTTATATTAAAGTTCAAATAGAATTTAGCAATTTCTATAAGTTGACGTAGAATGAAAAATTGAAGTTCACTAATCGGGTATTTGCCAAATAAGTTTATACGCTAAATCGACTATTTTTCATGCAAAAAAGGTCGCATGTTAGATTATTCCATCATAACTGAGGTATTTATTTTGATCTTCTATCATCAATATAAAAACTTACCTTTGGATATTAACGGTCGGAAAATCGCGAACCTTGTTATGTTCTTGTACGACAAACGAAGATATTGTTTTTTGTCTTAGAATATGTTTCCGCGGGGACCTCCGAAGATTTGAGGATTATTCTGGAGAACAGAGAGAAGCACTGCCACCGATATCCATTTCTGTTATTTTATGTTATTTATAAATTTTAACTTGCTACCATTGTTACTCGAGAAGTCACAATGATATGCAATTATATGCTGATCCTTACAATTATGCTCTTTTTTTTGTTTTTCCTCTTACCAATGTTCTCAGACAGTTCTATCGATAACAAAGTCACCATACCCGGACAGCACCAAAGTCCCCCAGACGTCCTGAGATCGTCCTGAGGACGTCCCGCCGACGGACCAGGGATGTTCTGGGGACGTCCGTGGGACGTCCCAGGGAAGTCATAATGTCCGAAATTCCGACCTCCTCAGGATCTCCCCAGTACGTACTCAGGACGTTCCCAGGACGTACTCAGGATCTCCCCAGGACGTACTCAGGACGTTCCCAGGACGTACTCAGGACGATCTCAGGACGTCTGGGGGACTTTGGTGCTGTCCGGGATGCGTGTCGCACGCGTGCAACATGCATTTCACATGCATGACAAAAATATTTCTTAGAATGAACATATATGTTGCATGCATGTTTCATACATCCCCGACAGCACAGTCATCTAGGGGACGTCCCTCTGATGTTTGCAGAAATCATAAC
>JABFQI010000222.1:0-13316 GCA_022816925.1 Trichacis sp. ZL-2020 | reverse complement strand
TATCCCCACTTTCCCCTACGCAATTATTATTATCTAAATTTCATGATTCACTAGACGCCCCACAAAAATCTTACCAAATAAATAACCAAAACCTACCTGAATCTATCGGTGTCAATAAGAAACGTCAAAAACGTAAAAAAACAGGAAATAGCGCAAATGGATGCCCAGGTACCAATCCAGACCCTGGAGAACCTGCGTTCCCTTTCAGAAAAGAACATTCCATCGCAAGGGGAGCCACAGTTGTGTTCCACCTTCTCACCGACTTTTAGCGAGTAACCCAAAGAATGCGGAACCTTGAATTGCACGGGACATACAAATCCAAAATCTCGGGCCCCAAAAGCGAACCCGTTCATATATGTTTTGAAATTATTGTAAGGCGGTTGAAATTCGGCAATTGGCATCCTCGGAGGTGGTTCCGCCCTGTTTATAGGTTCCGAAGGGCTCGTTTCGTTATTTCCCACGCACAACTTTTCCCCATAGACTGGCAATTTCATGCAATCCAGGGCTTCCGGCCAGTGGAAACCGAAATTGTTCATGAGCTCTTCGCAACCGGATTTAGCACTTTCGCAAAGCGATCTGCAAATAATGATCAATGTATTATTATTATCATTATTGAATAGAATCCATATTTATTTCTAAATGTTTTCGAAAGTTTCGGAAGAATCCAGAATATTACTGGCAATTTCGGTAAATTTCGAGTGTTTCTGAGAATTTTCCGACATTGCAGGGAATTTCTGCAAATTATACAAAGTCATCACATATTTTCGAAGATTCCCGGATATTCGTGAATATTGCTAAAAATCCCAGCAAATTCTCGACAATCTCCGAAAAAATGTCGGACATTTTCAAAAATATCTAGCTATTTACGAAGTTTTTCGGATATTTACAGATATTCTCCGAAATTTCGAAAAAATTTCTGGATATTTACAAAAATTCCCCAGTTTCATGAAAATCTCATGTATTTGTGAGGATTTCAGGAGATTCACGAAAATCTCAGTAAATTTCCTGATGTTTCCGGAAGTCACTTAAAATAAACAAAATTTAAATTTTCCAAAATTCTGAAATTATTACAAGTTTTCGGAACCTATAAGGGGCTGTCCATAAATTACATAAGGTCTTAAGGGGGGGGGGGGGGGGGGGGGGTCGCGGAAATCTTATGTTACAATACATTTGGTATAGAAAAAACCCTTACGAGGGGGGGGGGGGGGGGGGGTCGAAATAGCGACAAAATTCCCTTACGTAATTTATGAACAGTCCCCTATGACTTTCATAAGTTTCTGTAACTGACAGTCCGAAGTCTGCAAATGAGAAGAAAAAAATTGCATTTCTCGTAATATGTAATAGAAATTTGAAGGGAATTCTTTATACATTTTTGGAACAAATATTTTGAGCACACTCGAAACAAAAAGGAGAAAACATCATCGAGTGTTGCTATTGGCGTTATAGAGAGTAGTCATTTCAATTAACAACATCAAGGTATTAAAGAAGGATGTGAGTTCGGTTTCAAAGCGCTTGAATTTTCATAGCAAAATTTCTCAACAACAAAAATCGTTGATTGTTTAAAAGAATAATTTCATTTCATTATCGCTATGTAATATGTCGAAGAATTGATGCTACACATCAATACTAATCTGTATAGGTAAAAATTTTCAGGGAATCTAAGTATCAGTAATTAAAAAGAAATTAGCGTGCAGAGGACGCAAACAGAAATCTAGTATAAAATTGTAACGTAGAACATAACCGTGTGCTTTTCTCTAACTAGGCAATACATATCCATTGTCTCTACGAGTTATAACAAACTTATTCACTATAGCGCGCTAGTGTCCGTATTCACGTGAAGAATGTATTATACTTTTCGTTGTTTATATAATGTTTTACTGTGTATATATGTGCAGTTCTTTCTCAATAGCAAATGTTGCTGTAATGTGCATCTGTTAAGTTTCATATAACAAAGCAAATTTTTAAAATCTTGTACAGCAGCCCACGAATTAATTTTATCCTGCTTTTCTTTTCGAGACCATTAGATTTTCACAAAACTTTCATTTGAGCAAGTTTAAACCATGTGTGAAACTTAAACCATGTGAAACTTTAAACCATGTGAAACTCTAAGGCTCGGTGTATTTTTCATCGCTCAAGTATAATGGCGTTTCACATAATTTCTGCTGCAGGATTAAAATATATGAAGGCAACATTCCCTTTCCTGACATTATAAAATTCATTTTAACTATATCATACTTTCTTTGTATATTAATTCAGTATTGATTTCAATACTTTTAAATCTTATTTTTTTCATCACATTATCTCGCAACTACTATTTAAGTTAATAATGTTTCTCGTAGAGAATATGCGATTAAAAGTTATGAATATTTTTCATTAGAGGGGTCATTTTTATTAATTCTAGCTTTCATACATTGGCGATGTTCGGAGAGGGGGGGAGGGGGTGATAGGGGATTTCATACCTTTTTTCATTTTTCGAAATTTGTCGTTCGAAAATCGTTTGAACACTTGTCATTTGAAAATGCGAACGGTATCGTTACGATAATGTAATTGAAGAGAGATCGTTATATAAGGATGGAATAGTAAATTACACTAGAAACTCGAAATATTTACATGGCTTGAAATCAAACGAAAGGTAAACAACTCAGAATAGTTACATTCTCCTCCACCCCCTCCACGTCTATTATAACAAGGCTCGCGCGTGTCCGAAAGTCGGACGTTCTCGCGTTGCGAGCACTGGAGTGGGAATAAGGGAAGTGAGGAGAACGTAACCAATGCGAAACTTGTCAGTGTAAATAAAGCGAAATGTAACAAAAGTGAATTGTAACGAAATGGAGTTTCTAGTGTATACTTATTGTCGGTAACTGCAATAACACAGCTCCACAAAAAAAAACGTGGGTTGTCCGACGGAGTAGGGTAGTCACATTTTAAGGATTTTTGGTCGCTGAATCCGAATTCATTGTCAGAATTCCGCCATCACCCTCTGGATTTTTTTTAACCTCAAAAAACCGTTTTTTTCGGCTTTTTTTTTAAATTGTAAAATCGGTGAAAAAAAAGCCGTGTTCTTTCCTAAAAAATGTACACATTTTTCGCATTTTTTGGCCATTTAAATGTCCTAATTTTTTTATTTTCAATGCATTTCCATTTTGACTTGGTATCTGATACAAAACATGTATAAACGCCTGTGTCTGGAAGACTTCTATTATAAAATACGGCTGCAAATACTTTCAACTGTATTTTCTGTATCATGAGTTTTTGAGTGATCGCTGAGATAGCACATTTTATTTTTGACATATGGCCAGTTTCATTAGGTTCAAAGAGTGAAAATTGTATTACGATGCAATCCGATGTGTTTATTTCTATTTTCGTTACTAAGGGTTTAGAACATTTAGGACATAGTTTGCCTGCAACTGGTTACCAACCTAATAGTACAGTGTTATTAATAAGAGTTTGTAAATATGTCGCTTTGCGAGTGATAGTTTGAGATAAATGTTTTACAGAAATTTTGAAAATAGAGTCAATTTTTTCAGACAAGACTTTGTATGTGCATTTTTTGCATTGCACGATCGTCAAAAATGTGTATTGAACTGCATCTCTTAATGCAGCCAATTTTTCGCATAATGCGCATAAAAATTTTGCTGCATCAAATTGTATGATCAACTATAAATAGGTTAAACTTAAAAAATGAAGCTATAAACCATACAACTAATTTAAAAACTATATAAACTATATTTTGCACTGCAAGTAAACTACAGTTGAACAACAACAAAACTACACGTGTTTGTGGACGAAATGTATGTACACTATGTTCCATTAATGCCTTCTCGATATATCGAAGTTGTCTCTCTCGCACACATGCCGGCACAATGAGTGTGAGAAAGACAAATTCGATATATTGAGAAAGCATATATGGAACATAGTGTACCTGTAAGTAACCTGTAAGTAACACCTTTTATACTGCATTGCAAGTAAACGTCGCGGATTTGCAACATATGATATCCGAAACAATGCATCGATTTCGACTTAATAAACAAATAATTGTTTTATATTTTGACAGACTATTCCAGAGTGATAGTTTTCAGCTGTCTTGTGCTAATTTGATCAATACTACGTATAAAAACATTGTGGATTGAAAGGTAGTAATATCCAAACAGCTAGTCGATTTTTAGGTCTAACAATAAATATATAATGTTCTGTATCAAAAGTCACTAATATTTTTATGATTGCGTTTCGATCTTTGCGGCGCTGCACTAAAAAAGGAAAATAAAAAATTACTATCTACTTGGCTATAAAACGGACCTAATTCTAGTATAGTAAATTTTCCAAATCGCAATTGGTAATTTTCATGGGGTCAAATAGAATAATTTTCCACGTTGAGGACTGAAAATTTACCAATTGGCTGACAATTTTACTAGACGGTTTTTAATTACAAACACTTGTAATTTCACTTACAGTCCTGGAGATTGGTCCGATTTATTGCCATGTACTAGGAATGTACTAGCTTCAATTAATTTAACGCGAAACTGATAAAATCGCCGGAATTAGTACAGTTAATTCTCCAGCGTCTCGTATTTTTACAAAGACCATCAGGGTAAAAAATTAACCAGCTCTCTGATATAATTTTTATTTTCAATTTTCACAGTGTGTCCGAGCGCGTTCGACCACGCGGATTTCCCGTCATTATATGCTTCAAAGAATTATTTTAGAATAAAAATCAGTAATCCAAATATGTGGTAACCGAATAAATAAAACATAGAAAAGGTGAACTCATGAATGCAAAAATTTCCATTACTGAATAATTTTTCTTTACAAGTAAAGAAAAAACGGTAGTTACAGTTTTACATTGACGTGATAGTGACTTCATTCTTTGGGCTGAAAAATATTTAAAAAAATTATTTCATGTTTTTTTCCAGGCTGATAGCAATGAAACAAACACGCTTGGTTTGTCTTTGCGTCTCAAAATCTTGAATCTAATTATTTTCTATGATTCTCATGCTTTGTTCGTACAAAGATGAAAATTAATTCTTCTGAGAAATTACTTTGCCCACCAGAACAATTGTTTCGGATATGTCAATAACAGTATCTTTCGCAACTAGTGTGATATTTGATTTTTTTCACGGATATGAGGTATCTAAAACGAGCTAAAGGCGAGTTTTAAAATCACATTATTTAAAAATCATTATTACACTAGTCGCTAACTTTATTTTATCCTACAACGTGAAAGAAGCGCGTTTAAAAAATCACAATAGTGGAAAAACAACGCACTTTTGCCACGGCGTGGGGTGGAAGATTAATAACTTTGTGCAAGTGCAAGCTAGTAAAATACGCGGGGGTCTTGATTTTATTTCCTATTTTGTAGCACCTTTTCGTAGCACCTTTGCCGTGGGAAGTATCAAATAAGTGCCACTGTGCATCAACTCCAAAATCTCTTGAATGATTAACCAAATTTAACAAATTATATTTCTTTTTATATTGCTACATCTGAAAAATAATAAAATTTCTGCACTTTTTGAGGCCTAATTTCTTTTTTAATAAACAATTAATTTCTCGCAAAAAAATGCACAGCTACATAGCTGTGCTTCAGATTCTCCGAGAAAATTGCAAAATTTTATGATGTGAGATACCATTTTTATTATAGTAAACAACGTCAACGTAAAGCGTGACTCAATATTCACACCGGAGTTGTGCTTGAATTATGTTTCGTATTTAAAACGTGTAATTTTTTCAAAAATCCTCAGTGGCGATAAATTTGCCTTTGCCTATAGTATCTTTAAGTTTTGGTCAATTTTCTGCCTGAGATTTCGCTGTAGAATTGTGTTATAAAAAAAATAGACAAATCTTCTGCATTATTTTTTTAAAAAGACTTTACTGATTCTGTGACTATTTGACATTGTTTGTTTTTCCAAAAAGTTTGTTTTCACAAGTACACACTGTAAAGTTAATTATTAATAAAAATAGGAAAGAAAATTTTTTACTCATTAGTTGAAAGCACTGGCAAATTGAATTCCTTGTGCACCCTTATTTAGTAAAATCCATCACATTTCTAGTAAAACTGCGTATTTGCTTGGGCATTTTTTGCAGTTTGAAAAAAATTTTGTGACTGTGCACTGAGAGAAAGTATTAATTGCCGTAACTAAATTTTGAAAGTCATGTTGACTAAAGATCACAACTATATTTTACAAGGTACACTTTACTAAAAAATTTAGTCAAGGCTACTAATTAGTACAGCATACTAAAAAGTTTGGGTAAAACTGACAAAACGTTTAGTAAGATTGACTAAGACTTAGTAAGATTGACCAAAATTTAGTAATGTCTACCGATATCAATTAGTTGTGACCTTTTAGTCACTGCTACTATTGATATTTCTCTCAGTGTACGAAGTTCCTGATCCATAAAAATCCATAATCGTCACAAAACAAGCGTGATTGGGGTACAATCGAGAATTATGAAATTGTCGTGATTCTACAGGCAGCAGACGGCTAATTGCGTAACGCCCCCGCATGTTCTTCCAAAAGAATAATGCCCCATACCCTCTACATTGGCTTGTGTAGCATAACGCGTCATAAAGTGGCAATATATGATATGTATTCACCCTTGGTGGGACGTTCCCGGTTTAACTTGGACACCTGTTCATCGTTTCGCGACGCGCATTAAAGCGGGTTAGGCGAAAAATTCTGAGAGGCGTAAACGTTGACTTAGTGTATTCCTCCCTCGTGGGATCGACCTCCTCGACCTTCCAGTGTACATTCATCAATATGATGTATACCAGGGTTTCTCAAACTCTAAATCCTGAACATTTTTATATATTACATCTGTGACTTCCCGTTAAAACGACATAAGTCCGAAAAGCAAGTTTTCCAAATATCGAAGTTTTTCTACTGTATTCGTTCCCTGGATGAAAAACATTCAAGAATTTACATTCATATTAATTTGTAAAATTTTGTACCAAGAAAGTTTTGCTTTGATTCAAGAGCCATATGAATGTTTCTATCATGCAGAATAGTTTTAGGGTATGCAAATTGTCAATATGAACACGTTTTTTGGCAACACTTACTCGTCCATTGTTTCGACGTTATTTTAACTTTCAAGTGAAAAAATGTTATATGTATATTTGTACGCATTTGATGTAACTATCCTTATACTACAAAGTGTTTGTATTGCAGATGTCAACGAATTAGACCGACAATCTCTTAAGTCTTGCGTCAACACTTGCAATATCAAGACCAAAACTTTCTTGAGTCAGAACGAAATTTTCTTACTCTCTAAATCTTAAATAGTCAAATTGCACTGTTTGACAGTCAAAATCAACTGCTTCAGACATGCAAAATGCGTCCACTGGCAACCAGTCAAAAGTGATGATTCAAACAGTTGATTCAAACATTACAGCTGTTCAAACAGTCAGTTGTACTGTTCAAAAGTTAGAAATAACTGTCCAAACAGCATCTGACCAAGCCGCTGTCCAAAACAGTAAAATTTTGTGTTTCAGATTTAGAGAGTAGAGTGTTAGTTTCCCAAAGAATTGTGTCTGGACTCGAAAAGTTTGAGAACCACTGACCCGTACACGTACGTACATGCGTAGGGTGGCGATCCGGCATATGGAAGGCGTTCCCATTCGCAGACATGCTCATCAGATGCAGCTACTTCACGCTTGTCCATTGCGATTCGTTTTACTAGATACATTTACCTGTGAAGGTATTACCTTCTGTCAGTACTGCCCGCTGCGAAGAGAACAAAACGGGCAAGAAAAGAGAAATGGTCGTAAAAAAACGAGACGGAGGGACAGGATCAGGTCGCATTGTGTTCCGCGACTTGGCAATTGACCTGATTCGCCTGGAGTCCTGATGATACGAGCGTGGACTTGCATTTTCTTTCAACCGGTAGGCATGTGCTCGAACCTGTCATGCCTCTATCTATTATTCATGCGCCGCCACGTGAAATCCCGGTGGACCGGTATGACATATCTGTTTCTCTGCTTCGTTGTGTGTATATACACTATTATTCCGACGAAGTAATGACATCGTAAATGCGGATCTTGGACTTTTTGCGCCCGGGGCTAATGCCTTGACAGAGGGCATTTGAATATATGCAAAATGGGCAGATATAAATATTGGACACTTTTATTTTTTGTATCTCTCGTGGTAATATGCACTCTTGCAATCGTTCCGGAAGCTGATTTTTTACGTTTGGTTATTGAGCGAACTGATTTCTTTTAGTGGCGAGTGTAAGAATTAAAAGATGTTTGCGTCCATCAGAAATCTGGTTCCAGTAAGATGAAACCTAATTTGAAACCTAATTTTCAATAACAAGATGACTATACAGTGTAATAGGGATGGGCGATACTCGAGAAAGTATCGATACTCGGTATCGTATCGTATCGTTTCAAAAGTATCGATACCAGATATCGATACCAACAAAAATATCGATTTTTTAAAGTATCGATATCGTAAAATATATTTAAAAATGTGTAATATATATTAAGATATATTCAAATATATTGAAATATATTATAATATACATGTATATTTTCGAAATATTAAAATAAAAGTATCGAAAAACGATACCAGTCATTTGGTATCGATACCGAGTATCGATACTGGCCAAGTATCGATATTGGTATCGGTGAGTATCGGATCCCAAGTATCGATACCTCAAAAGTATCGGTAAGTATCGCCCATCCCTACAGTGTACATTAAAACGATTTTCTCAGCAATTATAACAATAAGTTATTCAAAATTGTAACGTCGTTTTTTATCGTTTCAAATTTTCGACATGATACATAGTTTTCGGAGTATTGCTGATGATCATGAAAATAAGACGAAATATGTATAGTTTGACTTTGGTAACATTAATTCGAGTTATGTATGGCAATTTTTCGTGAAAAAACAACAACAATGACTAGAAACTTGTGAGGAAAGACTCATCGTGATGCATTCATGCTGCACAATAGAATTATTTTCGAAGATGAAGAGAAAGTTGAATTACCGAGATTTTTATTGGATCGTTTTTGCGTGTTTCATGATTTCTTTGAAAGCCTTCAGGATGGTCGAGGTAGCAGTAAATGTCGAGATCGCATTGTAATATCAAACGTTGCAGACTTGTGCAAGCCAATGATAAGATGACACGAGACCAGTGCCTTCAGAATCGTCTGCTTATGAGAGCCAAAGTTCAGGAACAACGATGGTTAGGTCCTACAGTTCATCTGACAAACTATCTGACAGTCCTTCAAACACATACAATGCAGCCAGCCAACACAATGAGATATAATGCAGTCATTTTTATCGTAGGAAATCCGCCCAAAGGGTTGAGTCGAATGAATTATTATTACGAGTTTCATACATTCAAAAAGATATATTCTCGATCAATATTGATATATATAGTATTAATTGGGAACTATGATGTATTTTTTTTTTGTCTTTGCACAATTTTACAAGTAGAATTTTTTATAGAATTTTCTAAGCGTTCATGCAAAAGTTATCACGTATTAAATTTCATGAAAACTTGTCAAATATGACATTACATCCATTTGAACATTGAAATGAGGATAATTTTCGTGGAATAGAATATCATGTAACGAAAGAACGTTTTAAATGTATGGGAAATTTATCGGAAATTTTTTATCTGATATTTTTTTGAAAACTGAACGGAAATTTGAATTGCATTTAAATTAAGCTTGTCAATTTTATTTCTTTTTTTAATTACTCAAATGCGTATTTTTTATCAAAAAAGGAAAAGTAATCAAAATTACAAACAATCTATTAAAAATATAAAAATATAATTGTCAAGATTGTCACACATAAAGTATTCTTATTTTTATTAGGGGAACTAATGCTATCCTCAAGTTTTTCAAAATTAAAAAAATCAAGATGATGAAATTGGTTTACAATTACAAAACTTTTGGAAATGAATTCAATCAAAAAATGCAGATTTCTGAAAGTGTTGAAGAAAAATTCAGGATTTTCTACATTATATTTTTATAATATATTAATGCTGTTCTGATGATTTCATTTCTATAATAATTGATGAAAATTATATGAATTTTTATTATGAGATTCCAATTTAAAATAAAAATTGAGTAAATACATTTCTCTTGCGACTTTTTATTACGAAAAAATAATTTGAAAATAACAATTTATTACGAATTGCATTATTTGATTGCATCAAATCAAAAAATGAAGGGCGGGGAATCAAAAGGGTCTACCAACATTTTCAATGGGGCTCATCTTTTAATGCGAGTATATGAGAAAATAACCCTAGTAAAGTTGAAATTTATAAGTTTTGGAAATTCCTTATAAATTCTCAAAAACTTATAAGAATTTTCTCATACTCATAAGGTAACTTATAAAAAACTTGCAAGTTTTTGAATTTTTATAAGTTACCCGTATAAGTTTTTTTTACTTATGAGGCAGACAAATTTATCACGGTAACTCATAAAAATTTGAAAACTTATAAGTTTTTTATAAGTTGCCTCATAAGTATGAGAAAATTCTTACAAGTTTTTGAGAACTTGAAAAGAATTTTCAAAACTTATAAGTTTTTTACGAAACTTATAAGTTTCAACTTTACTAGGGAACTTTGATTATAATAAGGTCCTTATCAGATTTTTAATTGACTTACGAGAATTCCATATCTTATAAAGAACTGTGTAATTTCAGGAGCAACATTTTTAAGACATTTTTTGGTCTCATGAATTCAATTTAGAAACTAGCCTTGTTTTAAGCTTGCTAGATCTTGAATTCAGCATAAATTTACTGATATTAAGATGAAAAAAATTGTATCAAAAATTTTTCAATTTTATAAATAAAATTTAAAGTTTTAAAAAACATTGAAATTTCATAAAAAATGTTGGAATTTTCTAAAAAATTTCAAGATTAAAAAAAAAGTTAAATATTGATAGAAAATGTTGATTTTCACTTATTTAGCCAATTTTAGTTTTTTGTTCAATTATTTATTTTTAAAAATTTTTATTATGCCGTTTTATAAAATTTAAATAAAACTTAGCTTACAAAAAGTTTCCATAAAAATTCCATATAAACCTTTTATAAAATTCATAATCACTAGGGAATTGCTATCGGAAAAATTTTAGCCCAGAGTTACCGAGTTTTATAATAATTACCTTTTAGAATGAAAAAAGAAGTATATAAATATAAATTCGAAAATGAAAAAAAAACCACGATTCCTTCAATCGCAACCATCATCGAACAGACCGTTCGGAAAATATGAGCCGCGCTTCAACAATCGAACCGCGACCTTTCGCGCAAAAATGACGCATTGTGCGAACGGGACTCGAGTAAATTGGATGTTGACTCGCGATCCGAAGGAAAAGCGGAGAGCACTAAGGAAGTGTCGGGAACAGCTGCTAAGATATGCTCGCTTAATTATTGTCACCGGGTCACGAAAGACGCGATGGGTCTCGAACGGAGCACTTATCTCCCCAAGAATACTGATATTCGATCTGCTCCCTCTGATTAATTCTCCCGATCGATTCGGGGGAGAATCTTCAATTTCCACGTCTGCCGATTCGCATTTTTCAAACGTCAATTGATAAAATTTTTCAAACTAAACCCAGGGATTACGGGGAACCTCGCCCTCGTGCCTCTTATTTTTAGAGTCCGAGAATTTGAAATTGAAGATATTTATTCGGGCGATAAAATTTTTGGGGACGTTATGAGATTAAGAGAGGGGAGGTTTGGGGGAAGCAGAGAAATTGTGTATCGCGAAGTGCCCTTTAAGGATAAAAACCTTCATAATGTCGGAATGTGAGGACGCGGGGGAGGAGGGGGACTCTTAATAATGCAATATAGCGCTTGGAGCGGCACGACGCTATGCCGACTATGCCGCATACCTCTATATATTCCCGCGCCCTATTGCGAAGTAGGCTGCCGGCGCAGGAATCGAATGCTGATTGGAAATATTAATAGGTTTTTCGCGCGAGATGGCCGACTTCCGTCTTCCTTATTTTCTCGATAAAATGTTTTTAGCGGAAAGAAATGATAATATAAGATAAATATGGAATTGAAAATCCGTTGGAATTTGAATGTCGAAGATGTTTCAATTTTTTGGATGGAAGCTGTTGAAGTTTTTAAGAACACTGTAAAAAGTGAAACTTATTTTATGTTGCAGCAATTTTAAGGCAGTTGAGTCAAACAATCTCTATACTGATTATGAATTTTATAAAAAATACCCAATTTTATGCATGAGACTCTTAATCTCATCCCTGCTGAAAGAAAACGTCGAAACATTATTGGGCCGAGGCTTCGATAATGTTCTATAATGTTTCATGAGGTTTTTGTCACGCGTTTTCATTACGAAACATTGCCGATTTCAGATAATGTTTACATTATGGAACATTATCGAGCCCCAATATTCTTTGATAATGTTTACATGTTGATAAGGTATAATATTTTATAAGGTTCAATCATGTTCCATAATGTTTACATCATCAATGTTTGATGATGTTTTATAATTTTTCATGATGTTTGAAATTTATTGCTGAATTAAAACGTTGAAACATTATCGCGATGAAGTTTCGACGAAAAAAAAACTATTGGAAACCATTGAAAACTATTGACCAATAGTATTGTGGCGAACAGTAGTTGAATAGTAATAGTAATCAGTACCCTGCTGAAAGAAAATTATGAAACATTATCGGACGAGGCTGCCAATAATGATTCATAACAAGGTTGGCTGCGCTCGTCATTTCATTATAAAATATATGGGGACATTAATGACACAAATCGATAAATTATGGAAAATTACGAAACATTATCGGGCCCTTATCATTTTCTTTCAGCAGGGTGACAGACTAAGTCGCATATCTTATGAAACATTACGGAACATTATCAAGATTAAATTGAAATTTCATAGACTAAGTCGGAACATTATGAAACATTACGGAACATTATTAAGATGAAATTAAAATTTCATAGACTAAATCGGAACATTATGCGACATTACGGAACATTATTGGGATCAAATCGAAATTCCACAGACTAAGACGGAACCTTATAAAACATTACGAAACATTATCGAGATGAAATTCGTATTCCACAGACTAAGTCGGAAACAATATGAAACATTACGGAGTATTATTGAAATTAAATTGAAATTTCATAGACTAAGTCGGAACCTTATGAAAAATTACGAAACATTGTCGAGATCAACTCGAAATTCCGCAGATTAAGTTACAAACCTTATCAAACATTACGAAACCTTATTTGGATCGAATTCAAATTTAATGGACCAAGTCGAAACATTATGAAACATTACGCAACATCATCGAAATCAAATTCAACTTTCATAGAATAATTTCCAAACTTTAT
>JABFQI010000221.1:0-13307 GCA_022816925.1 Trichacis sp. ZL-2020 | reverse complement strand
TGAACGGAAATGCAATGTAAATTTACAATCCTTATACTGTCCCATTCCGGGTGCACAGGCTGTCTCATTCGGGGCACAAGCTGTTTTTTAACATTCTTATTTAAATAACTATAAAATGATAAGAAGTGAAAATATTAAAAAATATGTTTTTAATTCTTTGATGTATTTGCAAGCTATCAGTAGAACTAAACAGGTTTCATATCTTTTTATGACTCTGTCGGAACTTAGCAAACCTGCAGGTGGCCCATCGGCGGTACATTTACCTTATAATCTTCTCCAGCTTTCTAGTATATTTTAAAATATTATAGAATATTCTATAATCTTCTAGACATTTCAATTATTTCCAAAACATTTTAGTATTTCATAAGACATTTTAGAATAATTTAAAATTTTTTAGAATCTTGGAGGACTTTTTTCAACTTTCTAAAACTTTCTGAAAAATTTAGAATTTTCTAGAAGCTTCTCAAATATTTCACAACTTCATAGAACTTTTTGGAACATTCTAAAACTTTTTTATAAAGTCGAGTAGTGTTTTGAAACTTCACAATTTCTTTGAATTTTTTGGACAGTTCTAGAATATCTTAAACTTTTTAGAACTTCTTGAAATATGACAAAAATGTATTGAACTTTATTGCTAAAATATTTTGAAATTTGTTGAAAAATGTTCGATTATCGCAGAAACTTTTGGAACCTTGTATGAAAATATTTGGAAGTTTTATCAAATTTTCTACAACCTATTGTAACTTTCTAGAAAATTCCAGAACTTGATAAAAAAATCTCAAAAAATTTCTGAAAAATTCTAGAATATTGTATAACTTTTTGTAACTCTTCAAAACTTTCTATAATATTCTGGGACTTCATTAACCCTCTAGAACTTTCTGAACAGTTTCAAAAAATTCTAGAATAATTTAAAAATCACCAAAACATTCTAAAACCAAACATTTTTTAACATCCTAAAACTTTAATTATTACCTTTCTAGAATTCTATGGAGCACACAACATAATTTGTAAACAAAGTTTTAACTCGATGAATTTGTTGCAGAGCTTGCAAAGAACCGAATCATGTGCCTTACAAATGCGAGGAAGTCAAAACCGACAATGCGCGTCATTACATTGAGGAAAAAATGACCCAAGCTCTATTGAGGACATGCTACCAATGTAAAAAGCACTTTTATAAAGAGGAAGGGTGCAACAAGATGACATGTAATTGCGGAGCCACAATGTGTTACTTGTGCGACTTGCCGATTAAAGATTATGGTCATTTTCGTGGGCAAGGACTGGACAACAAAAACCTGTAAGTTTGACTTCGTTTATTGTACTCGAACGTTGAAAGAAAAAATAACTTGAAATTTTTTTTAGCTGTCCATTATACACGGACGACAAAAAGATGAACGCCGAAGTTGTTCGACGCGTGGCCAAACTAGCATCCGCGGAAGTCTTGCAGAAAAATCCTAATTTGAAAATAGACACAGAAAAACTTATGCCTACAGTGCCAAAATCAACAAATGGTCCGCATACAGCGATTATTAATGTCAACCAGTTGCCCGTGAGTTTAACAATTCCACAGGATACAAGTTTTGAAAATTGAAAAATTCATGAAAAATTATGAAATTTTTTCAGGATCATGCTCTACGTGCTCGTGCTTATACTGATAAATGAGAAATTTATCGAGGGAAAGCTTCCATTGATTGCTCATCGCTGGTTAATTTTCTATTTATATTTTTAGTGCTCATTATGTTTAGTCTTTGATCATTTTCTTGTAAATGGTTTCAAAAAACGGGTGCAGCAAGCAAGCATAAATTTATCGAGTTTATGCACGGTTAATGTATTTGTGTACTTTTGAAGACTACAAGTACCTGAAGTTTTAGAGTTTAATAGTTATAGAAGATGTGAGCATGAGTCTTCGAAGCAGAAGTGGCCGATTATACTAGATTGGTCCTCTCATGAATGTAATTTAAAATGAAATTATTCGCAATTGAAAATAAGTTAATACGAGTTTTAAGTTCATATGAAGATGGAAAGGAAATTACAAAAGAATAAGACACGTAACAAAATTATTGTTCACGAGCGTCATTATTAGATTCTAAGAGTGTAACATTAAAAGCAAAGACGTTACTAATTTTGTACTGTGTTAAATATAATTCCATTTTTTACTTGAAACTAGGTGTTTATTTACAATTCACTTCGTCTACGAAAAACACATTAAAGAGGAACTTCACCTAAATTATAAAATGCTTTCAGAATGAAATTTTGTCAAAAGACTCAAGTTACATCAAAGGTTCAGGATTGAATTTTTTATTTTTCACTGGCTAATTTTTGAGTAATTGACGGATAATAACGTCAAGCCTATAAAAAAGACAGTTGCTGGTAAGTTGCGCTACCTTTTACTTTTACAGAGATTCCTGTACCAAAAAATGATTTAAATAATTCATTACTTAAAAATAAACTAGTGTAAAAATCGCAAAGAATTCACACTTGATTTGTTGATTATTTAAAACTTTTCGTACAAATTTTTATTGAGTTGGGATTATTTTGTCAGTTCAAAGAAAATTTTTAGTGAAACATGTTTTAAAAAATTTTTTTGAGTGCTGCAACAAGTTCACCTTTAATATTTCAAAGCGAAAAAAAAATTTTAATTAGTTAATCATAGGAAATTTGAATTAAACTTTATGTCCTTTGTTATATAGTATATAGGTACAGCTAATTTTTTTTATGTCTAAAAAAAAAAGAACACCATAGCGTTCTTGGTATAAAGGTGCAATTTCATGGAGCGATTTTGTCGCAGCGATTTTGTTGGACTCGTTGAGAGGGGGAAGACACGTGATTTTCCGCGACGGAAAAAGACCGAGTCACGTGACTTTCAGCGATCTGCGATAAATCTGAACCTGGCTCGGATTTGTCGCCGATATATTTATTTCAATTTATTTTGTCGCAACGATTTTGCAGAGTAAGGTGGGGAGTGGTCACATGATCGAATTCTGTCGCGGCATTTTATTGCTGCGATAAATCGCGGAAGTCGCGCGATTTCCGTAGGCGACGCTGCAATGTCGCTGCGATGAGTGACATGACCAGAAAAGTTTGACATTTTGATATGTTTCGATCGTTTTGATAACGCGCAATTTTTCGTAATCCAAGCAGTATGTAAGTGAAGCACACAAATTGAAGGAAATTTTGATGTTTACGACAGCCTGGAAACAAAAACTTATAAGTAAGTAATCGACAACGTGTGAAAGTGATGTTAAGAATAATAATATACGAGATCTGTCCCTGGTATTTTTAATTTGTATAAAAATTGTTAAAAATGTATGAAAATTGAAAAATTAAAATTACAAAATGCCTTTTTATAAGGAATTCTTACGAAACCTTATGAAAGTTTCATAAGATGAGTCGATTTTTATACAACTGGTTTCATGAACTGTTTATAAAACCAGCCTTATTGAAATAGATTTTCTTGTACAACTTACTTACTTTAATTTTAATTAATAAATAATGTTGGTTTTTCAACTGTACAAATACGTAATGAACTTGATTACAGAGTAAATACATATATTACACTAGCAATTACGTGCATGGGTTAACTCGCATGATTTCTGTAAAAATGTCGTTTGTACAAGTCATTGGTTCCTAGATTCATGAAATGGTGTATATATGTACTTACAGAACTTGTTTCCAACTTTTCAATTTCCAGGGCACAATATGTCCTACTTGAGTAGATATCGTGCATGGGTTGCTCATTGTCAAGCAACAGAAGAAAGAAGAAGGGATGATGTTTTTATAATGACAACAGCGGCTATTGTATCAGTTTACAAAATATATGTATCAGGACTAAAAAGTAAATACAAAAAGAAGCGTTTTTGGACTCACCCTTTGTGGAAACTTCGCGCTGAACATGGCTTTTACGAAGCCATTTTTCCAACGCTTTATCGATTTCCCGAAAAATTCGAAAATTACTTTAGGGTTTCAAGGAGTCAATTTGAAGAATTGTTACACCTGGTTGGTCCTATAATCAGCAAAGAATGTGTAGTTCGACAACCAATACCTGCAGCAGCAAGACTAGCTGCAACCCTACGGTACTTATGATGAGAAATTTTGGGTGTAGTTCTGAGTGATTTCTCTATAGGATTTGTGTCATGGCATTACAATAAATTTTTTTCAGTTACCTAGCAAAAGGTGATTCCATGACATCAATATCTTACCAATATCTTATTAGACAAACAACTGTTGTGAACATCATTACAGAAACATGCGAGGCCATTTGGACAAGTCTGAGCCACGACGTTTTGCCGTTTCCCCTGGAAGAGGCAGACTGGAGGAAAATAGCTACTGATTTCGAAAATCAGTGGCAATTCAATCACTGCATAGGTGCAATCGATGGAAAACATGTTGTCATTCAGGTACATTTTACTTGGCCTGCATATATTACTTTTGTCAAATAAAAGGAATTCATACTACTTCAAATGGCCCGCACTGAGCTACGTTAACTACTTTATTAGTCAATAAATGAGGGGTTTGAAGTGAGGGAACATTTGGGGGGGGGGGGTTTGAAGCGCAAAAAGTTAAAAATAAAAATGTTGTTAAGTTCAAAATAAAAAATTAAATAAAGATTAATTATTGTAATAAATTAAAGAAAATTAATGAAAAAATAAATTATTTTTAATTAATTTAATTAATTAAAAAATTGAATTTAAGTTGAAAATAAAAAAATTTTGGGAAAATGATGCACAGAATAAATAGGATGTATTTAAATTCATTCATCATTATCAATTCCCAACTCGTTTTGTGGAAATTGGCAAATAAAAATAAAAACAATTAAACATGTAAGCCCGTGTGCAGAAACAATACTCATTTCGCAACACTACTATCGAAAACTTTTGTGTTGCTTAGTGCTATACCGTACTACCCATGTTTTTAATTTGAAAATTATCGTAAATAAGCTGACCGTCAACTTCATTTGTTTCAGTGTCCCAACAACGCGGGTTCCTCGTTTTACAACTACAAGAACAGTTACAGCGTCGTTCTCATGGCCATTTGTGACGCTAATTACTGTTTTACAGTAGTTGACGTTGGCGCTTATGGTCGTCGAAGCGACGGCGGTATTTTCAGGGATTCTAAAATGGGTCAGATGTTCCATGAGGAACGTATGAACGTTCCCAAACCAGAACCACTAACTGTCGATGGGTCACCGCTTCCGTACATACTAGTTGGTGATGAAGCCTTCCAGTTGACGACTTTTTTGCTTCGTCCATACCCCGGTCGGGGAGGGCTAGGTCAAGATGAGAGTCACTACAACTACCGCCTATCGCGAGCTAGACGTGTCATTGAAAACACTTTCGGGATATTGGTTTCCCAATGGAGAGTTCTGAAAAGGCCAATAGATGCGTCTGTCGACCATACTGTGGCAATGGTACAAGCTATGCTTTGCTTACATAATTGGCTCAGAAAAGAAGATGACGATGGAAATTACATGCCAGAGAACTTGGTTGATCACTACGAGGATGATGTATTTATTCCTGGACAATGGAGATCAGAAATACGTGAATCCGCACTACATAGCATAGGCAACGATGGAAATGATCGTAGCAGCCGCTTGGCTGTAGCTGTGCGTGATGAATTTCGTGACTACTTTTGTGAAGAAGGAGCAGTTCCGTGGCAGTTCTACCGCGAGTAAAAATGCTTACTGGTTTGGTGGGTCGATGTTAGAAATCTTTTTATTTATATAATTATAACATGTTATTTCTGATACAACGTTTATTATTATATTATATACGGTCAATATTTTGAAATTTCCTCATTGACCATCTGCAACATCCTTATCATAACATTAACCCCATCCATTCGAGATGACATTGATGTGAGGTGACGAACTTGGTCCTTTATAGCACCCATCATTTGTTCTATGACATCAGACACTGGTGGGGGTAGTGGTAGTGGCACAGGTGGGCGTTGTGCGAAGGTAGTGACGGCCTGTACCAGTTGGTCAATTGCAGGACTCGCATCTTCGTTGTTTTTTTTCCGCCTTTTTGCGTTCGTACGAATTGGCGTATGAGGGATAGAATCTTTTTTTAAAATAAAAATATTTTGAATATTAATGTTTAGATGACACACACACTCACTGCAGTGCTACTATAAAGATCGTATACAGTACATACCATTCGTAGAAGATTCCGCAGGTATCCCTTCTTCGATTTCCTCTTCGCTACAATTTTCTTCAAGAACATTAGTAACAGTTCTGCAAATAACAATAAAAATACACATTATTAACCAGCACCACTGTGGTTATATTTTTTTAAACAACCAACAAGAACCAACAAGCTGTTACTTTCTTCAGAAAGGTATCATACTGGATATAAATCTGTTGTGTACAGTCTACAATCAACATTTATATATTTATAAATTATTTATAAAGTAGATTGGAAAAAAGGGTTGGCAAATTTAAAGAAGAACGTACGATCTGACGAGGCACGAATCCCTAAGAAACTCCATCGAATCGGAGAATTTCCACTTTTCGGCCATCTCTGCTCGTGCTTGGCCACTCTTACTTTGTTGTGAGTGTACGATTCGCCTGTATGTGTCTTTTAGGTTTTTGAATTTTGTTTTTGCCGCCGCAATGGTTATAACATCTGTGAAAAATTTTGTTGCTCTTTCTCAGTGAACTCGGTTTCGCTGTATACAGGGTGGCCCAAATTCCACGGAAAATATTTTAACCAAATTTTTTTCAGAATTTTTGGGGACGAAAAGTCCTTTACCGTTTTTCACAAAACTCAAAATCTAAAAAGATATTACGGTTTGAAATTTAACCAATCAACGCACTTTTTCAACAGTTTGATGTGAAAAACTGTGAATCGAAATTAACCTTAATTTTTCTTGTATTTCCTTTGCCACTTGTCGCAAAACTCAAAATTGAAAAAGATATTCGACTTTGAAAGTAGGCAAATCTGATTGGTTAAAATTTCTAACTCAAATATCTTTTTTGATTTTGAGTTTTATGAAAAGTGGCAAAGGACTTTTAGCCAAAAACCACAAAAACCACATAGGTAATTTTTAAATGAACGCCAAATTTTTGTAAAAAGTTTTTGTCAAGTATTTTGCTTTTCGAGACCAAAGAATCAAGTTTTTACAATAGGATTTTAAACTGATGGCAATTATATTCTTTTTTTTACTTTTCTTGGAAAAGGAAGACAAAATAGAATTACTATTGATAGAAAATTTTATTTTTCAAAGCCTAGAAATTATATAGTTGGTAACAAGGAACAGATTCCTTTTCAGTACAACATAAAACTAAATTTGTTGTTGAATGTTTGTTGAGTAGTATGGCATTTTTAGATTTAATATTCGATAAATAAGTTGTATAAAATATACTACAGACATAATAATTTTGATCGTTTTAAAAATGTATTGGAATGATTAGATTGAAATTAGATGTTATTATTTGGTGATTAAAAAATTAGTTTAATTTTGGAAAAAAAAACATGATATACTGGGAAATCGAAAAAATTGATGGGTTACAGTGTTTGTTTTGAGGTACTTTCATAAATATTTAAAAACTGTGAATTATTTCAAGTTTGACAGTATTTTCCAATGTTGTTTTGAATAGATATGAATAATTAATAAATCCATCTAAAAGAATGCCTGAAAAAAGGAAATATTTTAAAACTTAATATCATGGAATTTCAAGTTATATTTTTGTACATTATTTTCGTAAGAAATATTAGGAATTAATGATTTAATTTTAATGAATGCATCAGCTTGAAAAATATTCTATAGTGAAATATTCTGCAATTTAAAGTTTGATGAATTAAAACATTCATTTTCCGAAAAACAAATCGAAATTGATGGTGAAATTCGCATTAATGCTTTACTTGAAAAAATATTTTGAAATTGCATACTCGGAAATTTCAAGTTCAATATTATTTTACAATTTTTTTTCAAGTAAAAAATACAAGTTAAAATTTGCATGGATCTAAGAAAATATTTCATATATTCATAAACTGTTTTAATCTACACAAATATTCACATTGTCGTTTTTACACACAAAAATCAACACTCGATTTGCAACTAACTATTTAATCACCACATTTTCTCAAACAATGGTATGATCTGAAATGAGCTATAGTTTTATGAAAAGTGGCAAAGGACTTTTCGACTGAGAAAAATACAAGAAAAATTTAGATCAATTCTGATTCGCAGTTTTTCACCCCAACCCGTCGAAAAAAACGCGTTGAGTGGTTAAATTTCAATAATAATAATAAATTTCAAATTTGCCTAAAATATTTTCCGTGGTAATTGGGCTACCCTGTACGTTGAAGTCACTTCGAAACGTATTATTTGATTGTTTCGCAAAAGCTTACCATTTATTTCTGCGGTGACTTCCGCCCAAAGTCGGTTACAGATTGAATGTGTCCTTTCGGAAAGTGGTAATGTAATTTGCCACAATGGTGGGCGCGCTTCAATTGCGCCTATGAAAAGTTCGATGTCAATATCAGACAACTTTGTCGAACCTGCTGCACTTCTTTTCATTCCACGCTTGGCTGCAGTAGAATTTGCCTTCTTTGCAGGATTGGCAGATACATTTTTGGAATTGTTAATAATTTCGGCAACTGTATATAGAAACACTTCTTTAGAAGCTGATGCCAAAATTTTTATGTTATTAGTTAAAAATTACGATTTAAATATTTTTGAACATAATCTATTGAAAAATGAAGGAAAACCAACATTTGTTTAACTGTCACGATAGGGGGCAGTGAAACTGCCTTAAATTAATACGTCACTTATCGCCGAAAACACAAAACTTAAAATTGTGGAGAAACAACATTGTTTTTGATGGTTTTTTCGGTGAAAAACATAAATGTCACAACTAAATTAAAGTTTGGTAACACATTTTCGGTGAAAAAAGGTGTAATTATGAAAATTAGTATTTTTGTGCCGATTGTGTTACATAAAAAATAGATCGTTTTGTTAAATTTTTTTGGACAAGGTTTTCAAAAAAGTAATTTTTCATTATGTTAAAAAAAAAAAAAACATGATCAGTGGAGAGAAACTTGTATATTCGTGTTATAATATTTAAGAGGATAGTGTTTTTAATAATGTTTGTAAAATAAAAAATGTCAACAAAAATTTCAATATTATAACGTGCATCTGATGTTTTTTTTCCTTATATAGTAATTTATGAGAATGGGTTTTATAACACCAAAAAATACACTTTCAGAGAAATTGGATAATAATACCGAGGTAATAATAAACACAGAGGTTATATGTATATCGAGGAATGCATGTTGATGTTGATAAATTTATTAAAATCTGGTTTACAATACCGGTATTGATATTAGAATTGCAATATGAATGTCTGTATTGTAAACCAGATTTTTAATTATATAATTTCAATCAGATGATTAACGGACATAAAATAAGTGTATTACGTTAACTAAATGTTTGTTATCCTCACCCTCTTGGGGACGTTCCGAGTCTACTTTGGGGTACAAAATATTGCGACCCTCATCCAGTAAATAGTCTGTAAACTCAGACAAACATTCATGTTCTATAACTACTCCTTCTATTTTTTCATGGCAGACTCCGCAAGTGTAATTCACGTTCTAAAAAATCGATTTCTTCTATATTTTGACATTTCCAACCAGTTGCAGTTTATATTCGATAGATAACGAGGGATACACAGCAGGTTTTTGAATAAATGAGATTTTTACATGCAAACTAGTTCCAAAAAAAATTTATCAACCTCAACTTACCAAATCGTCCGACATAGCGATGTATCCTTTGCTGTACTTTTATTTTAAAGTATAAACGAAAACAAATTTTGTTGACAAAATCGAATACGAGCGATACAAATACAGACGGCGATAAATCCGAGCAAGGTTCAGATTTATCGCAGATCGCAGAAAGTCACGTGACTTGGTCTTTTTCCGTCGCGGAAAGTCACGTGTCTTCCCCCTCTTAACGAGCCCAACAAAATCGCAGCGACATTGAAATCGCTGAAATGTACTTATCGCGTCGCCTGCGTAAATCGCCCAAGTTCCGCGATTTATCGCTGCGATAAAATGCCGCGACAGAATTCGATCATGTGACCACTCCCCACCTACTCTGCAAAATCGCTGCGACAAAATCGCTGACAAAATCGCTCCATGAAATAGGCCCTTAAGTAATCGGATACTGATTTTCAGCAACTCGCATGTTCTGGCTCAGAAAATGAAGATGCTCAACAGTAATAACTACGATTTCTGCTTTAGAGTCCGTGTTATTACTACATAGCAGTAGCCACTTTTCTTGTTTTAAGTAAGTAGTTGCAGCTCATCGGTGCTTTACTTTCGGAGCCTCAGCAAGTGAAAATTTCAATTACGAGTATCCGATATAACTGTACGACATTATGACAGTTTCTCGTCCTCAGTTAATAGTTTGCTTGAGAATCGAAACAATCCTTGCGGATCTCGAAAAACGAAACTTGTTTTTGGTTTGTACGGTTTTTGGTCTTGTACGTGGTTTTTCATGTTTTTTTGTGGTTTTATTGATAAAACGGTGTATCCAGAGAACCATGAAAAACCACGAAAAAGTAAGTTTAGTTTTTTGAGATCCGCCAGGAAACCCATTTATTTCAGACCTCTCCATGTTATTTATATTACATAATACTTTATATAATGTGTTATCATATAATATTATATATATTTATATAAAATTGTTCAATGTATATTATTTTGTATGATTATCATTTTATGTAATGTATTATGTAAATAATATTTTCATACACATTTATAGATGATGAGTCCATTAAAAAAAAATTGAGTATATGAGAAATTTCGATAACTCTTTATCCTTTTATAAAGAGTCCCCCTCCTACAACTAATAAATAAAGGAGAATAATTTATAATAAAAAGGTCTACAAAAATGTATACTTTTTTGGAACCTAAAAATTGTATTGTTTAGCCCGTTTTCGAAAAGAAGGAGTGAAAAAAAATCAGAAGGAAATTATGTCAATGGAAATGAAAGAAAATTTTTGTAGTTGACAGGAAAAACGACTTGACTCAATGAATGATTTCGCCACCAAACATCCAGAATAGAGTAATGTCTTTTTTCCAGTCAGTTACAAACAAATATATTATTATTATATATTATTATTATATTACAGAATTAAGATGATACAAATTATCAATATTTTTTTCTAATTTTATTTTTTCTATCTTATTACTATGCCTATTGTAATATTTGAGTTTGAAGGGACTTATTGATGTTTATATCGTATTATAACCGATGGCTTATACCTTGAACTACAATTTCGGCAGTACATAATGCTTTCCATTCGGTAAATGAGCATAAAATGTTACGTCGTCGACATTTTTCAATGATATTAAAGCATATTGAGATTTGAAACGTACTTCATACGCCTGGAAATGATTATCATAATTAGATGATATACATGTGGTTATAAAATAAAATTCGTCATCAGCTTTGAAAATTTCTGAAATTTTAGAAAATGCTGGTTCATTTTCTGACATGGATACGATTATATCATCTCGGAAATACAAAAGACTCTTATCTTCTATCCAGTTAAATACCTCAACCTTTTCAGGAAATGCATCTGGAAGCAGCAAATAAAATTTGTCATAGTTTGAAAGTTCCTTAGTGGAAACAAAACGACTGGGACCTGTTTTTGGTAAGCCAGAAGGAGTTGTACCTGATGAAAAAAAATGGTTTACTTGTAACTGATTTCGAAGAGCAATTGTGGCTGGCAAATCTTTTCTACAAACAGCATCTCTAGCATAAGATTATGAAGGCTTATGTTTTCTCTCACTGGCTATAGACGATAAATAAGAGAGTGGACCACTAAGTTACATTACACGAGAATAATGCAGCATGTGATGTTGTTTGGGAATAAGTTTTTGCTCTAAATCATTTACGTAGAGTCTCAAATGTTCTGATATTTTTTGTTTTAGTAACGTCGGGCAATGAGGATGATAACTATTTTCTTTCAAAATATTTACAATTTCGTTATAAGATGTGTATAATTTCCAGATTAAACTGCCTCTAGGAACAAGATCTCCTATTAACATTCCCAAATGTTGCAAAAGAGAAGATGTTTCCGAAGCTGATAGTTTTATGTGAGAGCTTTTTATGTTTTCCAGATGGATTTCAGGGATTTTACTATTTTTTTCATTCCTTCCAAAAGGAAATGTAAAAGCCGATTATTTAAAGTTTCTTCGTTTAAAACCTTACTTTCTTTGGAATACGTCAAGCGATTCAGAACAAAGGAAATAATGAGTTTAGAAACACCTTCGTCAAGGTCGTGCATAATGTCAACTGCTAAATTTTTTGTCACGTGAAAATTCTTCAATTCATTGCAAACAGTTTTTTCTTTGATACCATCGAGATTAATTGTATTAGAAATCTTTTTTAATTCCTGCAATTTGTTCACTGTTTCTTCATATGTTATTTCATTTTGGATAAGTTTGTCATTTTCTTCACATGCTGTTTCTGATTCGATTTTTGTCATAGAACAAAACCTGCAGCATGAAGTCGAAGAAAAGGATTCTACAAATCCTAAAATTGAATGTACGCCCAAATTATCTCCTTTAATCAATTGTCCGGAAAATGTAATTTTTCTATCGACTCCATCAATTTTTATCACAATTCCGTCGTTTTCTAGACGTTTTAATTTCTCAATAACAGGTCGAAACGTCAAATTATTACCAAGTATTTTCCTGTCTAAGGTATTGAAGAGCATTACCACATAAATAAAGTC
Source organism: Trichacis sp. ZL-2020 (assembly GCA_022816925.1). Classification (NCBI taxonomy): domain Eukaryota; kingdom Metazoa; phylum Arthropoda; class Insecta; order Hymenoptera; family Platygastridae; genus Trichacis; species Trichacis sp. ZL-2020. The sequence goes on along the minus strand of JABFQI010000221.1, from coordinate 565 downwards.
CAATTTGCTTCAAAACTTTGGAGGGAGGAACGGTAAACTCATATACAGAGCACCTATTTTTCACCTTGACCGGCATGGCTTCCTAAACTATTATTGGTTTCGTGATCGTCAAAATTCAAAAATAATGGTAATATTATTGAATCTTCTTCATATAGAGCAGTCAGATTTTTCCAAAGGGAACATTGCATGAAATTTTCGATGTACTGGTCATTTTAAGATAAATATTCGACATATGATAAGGTTCGATTCAATACAGTCGGCATTTCTAACAATTGTTTTAACGTACGCGACATCGATATAAATTGACCATGAATTATGCCCGACTTTACGATTTTTTTCCCTTTTTCTGAAATTGGATCGACAACAGGACCAAGTTGAATTTTCTCTGGTGCAATGAAACAAGGATTCTCAGATAACAATATTAAAGCTTTTACACTCTGTTTCAAGTTTTGTGAAAGGGCTGCTGCGAATAGAAAATTTTGGACTTATTTTATCTTTTATTTGTTCTACAATTTTACATTACTGAAGTTCGGTAAAAATTATATCTGTGAAACCGAATAGTATT
>JABFQI010000220.1:0-13324 GCA_022816925.1 Trichacis sp. ZL-2020 | reverse complement strand
ATGTTGGACATCTTAAAAGCAAGTGTTCCCAAGTTTCTATTTCGCAGCCACAGTTGCATCTATTTTCATCACTGTGAGCGAATCTCACATGATATTGCTTCATCTTCAGCAACAACGTCACCGATCGCACGCCAAATATTGTCTACCGTATCTTTCAATTTTTTCAATTCTGCAATATTTTGTTGTACTGCCGGCAAAGCAGACACAGAAAGAGCAATGTCATTAATCTTGGACATTATTGCCTGCATATCCGATTGAGACGCCATTGCCAAGCCGGTGTCACTGGTATGACTAGAAGTTGACAAATTCGCAGGAAAATCGGTCAAGGGAGAACAAGAATGCGTTCGAATGTTAATACCTAACACGGATCGACAACAGCTCATGCAGCATTCAACAGTTTCATTATTGAATAAAATATGTTCAGGCTTGGCACAACCAGGGTGAAAATCATTTCTACACTTTGAGCAAGTATACGCTGGAATAACTTGTTTTTTATACTTATTACAAAATGTTTTCATGTCATCACTTAAGTCTAGAGAGAAAAGCTATTAAAACAATTATTACAAAAAGATACGATGAATTCAGCTTGAAAGAAAATTAACGAGAAGAAAACACAGCGTATGAAATAGACGAGCGCGTAGAGGTGAAGCACATGTCATAATGGGGTCAGTAATATAGATAGCGCACTGCTCAAGGAAAATTGTAGCGTGAGCAGTACATTACGGAAAAGACTGCGACGCAAAATGCACCACAAGTGGAGGTGGTAAAGTGAGTCTGGCCGAGAGCGATGTATGGAGTGGGCATGCTGGCGTCATAAGAAGGGGTGAACGCGTCGGGTGACAACGGAAAGTATAGCTCGACGATACGTGAGTATTACGCAAGCGCGTAGATTATGATGCAGTCTCCTCTTATGACCATCGATAGAGATCCCCAAGGCCCAAACAAGTAAATTCCACGTGGTCGATGAAATTGTCAACCGATAAATTCGTACTCACAGGACGTTTACACGAGGCGCACTCACGAGGTTTTCAAATGCATGCTTTTATTTTCACAGTGAGGTCCCGTCGATATTGCCTCGTTCGTGAATGTCCATGTAGCACACAACAAAGCAGGAAGCTGTCCGGTAGACGGGATAACGTGTCAGGTTAGCAGCACAGAAACGAAAAATGCCCAATGCAGGGTTCATACAATAATGCACATTCCCAACTTTTTGAGTTGAGTGCATTCAGGCACCCTGCAACAGATTGTACCAAAAAGGTTCCCCAAAAAAAGCTTTAGTTTATTGCAAACGTCAATTCTAGCAGCAGCAATATCAAACGTGTCTTTCTACTTACAAAGAGGCAGAGAGAGAGAGAGAGAGAGAGAGAGAGTAAATGAGAGAGAGAGATTGTTTATTCATTACACTAATGGATAAAATTCGTTCTGCTATTTTACAAATCGAGACATATATAGTTTTTAAGTGTTACACGCAAGTAATGTCTTACAATATACTCAGATAACATATTCCCATACCAGTTAAGCTTTTGATATAACAATAACTGAACCTATATTTTCAACTTAATATTATATTTAACGAAATATCATACGAAACGCATTAATAAAATAAAATAAAGGAGCCTCAAAAAAAAAAAAGAAAAAAATCATTGATGTGGAAACGGAATTTTGCTTCTTCAAACATTATTGTTTTCTTATATTCTAAAAAAGGCAAGCCATTTTCCTCTGATGATCTTACAATCTAGCGTAATAACTACTTCATAAAACAGAAAACCACATGGCTCATAAAGAATAAGAAACTTATGGACTAAGAGAAATATTTTTAAGACATTGTAAATCTGTATCATAAAGAATAAGAAACTAATGCAATGAGAAAAATATAAATTAGACATTACATATCTGTATCGTGAGTTCGAATTGTGACACGGGTGATTACTCTAAGAATCCGGTACGTTTTGCAAGTTCATAAGATAACTGTGCAATCTGGCTTTGAACAGTTCAACAGAATCCGTATTGACTAACTGATAAAGTAAAAAATTCAAAAAATTAATTGAAGAGAGAATAAAAGACTGTTTCTGAAATTCAGTGCGACATTGAGGAAAATTTAAGTGACGAGGATTATTACAAGCATCACGTAATGAACCCGAGCCTTTGTAATTAAGGAGATCAGCTAGATATTTTGGAGAGTTATTCTGCAGTAACTTGAAATGTAACAGGCCTAGTAAATATTTTCTTCTGTTTTTGATGCGAAGCCAATTTAATATTCTATAATAGGGAGAAATATATTTCATTTTCGGAAGATTGAATATTAGACGTATAAAGCTTTGAAGGCATTTTGCACAATATTTTCATCAGATAAATTTCATTGGGTGATGACACAGAAATAAAGGTGTGGATAGACGAGTGAGATGATTAGTTGCTTGCGAAAGGTCCGTGACAGGGAAGCATCACTGCGTTTGAGCTGGCGTAAAGCACTTCATATCTTTCTAGCCGTTATAATTGATTGGTCTCTCCAGCTTAGTGTGGAACAGATCATCAATCCTAGATGACGAGCTGAGTACGCGAAGTCCCCAAAATAATTATTTTCATCTTATTTAGGTTAATATTCAGAAGATGCGATGAAGCCCAGATAAACAGAGCCAGAATATTCATTGATACATAATTAATCATTCTAGACAACTGTAATGGGCTATCCGATAGATGGATTTCGATGTCATCTGCTAATATGTTGTATTTACAATGAGTAAGACATAACGAGACCTTATTGATAAGCAGGGAAATAAAGTAAAGGGCCCAGCACTGCACTCTAAGGAACACCATTCAAATTGACAAGCCAGTTGGATAGAAGACCTTTTCAATCTTTCACAGCTTGCCTGCAATTCGTCAAGTATGAACGGAACCATGCTATAGCGAATTCGAAACTTTCAAGATTTTCCAGCACTTTTAGCAAAAGTCTATGGTCCACAAGGTCGAAGGCTTTGCTGAAGTTGAAAAGAATCAGAAATTTAATCTTTCCTTGATCCGCAGCAAGCTGAATATCATCCAATAAGCTAACTAAAAAGGTCTGAACTGAGTGGTGCATACGATAACCAGACTGAAGAGGATCTTAAAGGTCTTTAGCATTTAAGTAGGACAAAAACTGAACATAAGCAATGCTTTTTAGTACCTTGGAAGCCCTTCATAAGATTGAAATGGGTCTGGACTGAGATGGATCAGTAAGCTGTTTTGTTTTTTCAATTGGTATGACGATCGATTGTAACCATTTTTCAGAGAAAATTGAAGTTTCGAAAGATTTGTTGATGATTTCTTTTAATACAGTCGTTACAATGTAAGAGCCCTTTTTGAGAAAGATATGAGAAATTTCATCAACACCTTGCGAATTTGTTCTACTATTACTAACTAGTTAACCAACCAATTCGTAAGAAGTAGGTTGAAGATTGAAAGAAGCAAGGGGTGCAGACAAACAATCTTAGATGCCCATAGGGAGCTCATTTCTGGAAAAGGTCTGTCATGTGCATGCGATGGAATCGATGAACAAATTATTCAAGTCATTTGCGGGGATAAGAAGCTCACTGCGTTTTTGTCTATTTTCAATGATTCCAAGTGATCGTAGTTCCTCCTACAGATGAGTAGCATCATGAATTTTCGAAAGCCTATCCAAATTATACTGATTCTTTGCGTTCTCAACTAAAGTTTTAACGTGGTTTCTTTGGATTTTGTATGTAGCATATGTATGCGTATTCTTGTCACTCCTACAAAGATTTCTTAGTCTGTTCCATTCTGATATTTCACGTTGTACTTCAGGAGAGAGCCAAGGTGGTAACTTGTTCTTCAGGTTAACCTCAATAATGGGAGCAATGTTGTTAACAGCATTAAGTACTGACTCCGTGAAACAGTCGACCATGCTATTGAGCGATAGATTAATGAACTTCTGATCTTTACCCACTTCTGCAGATACAAAAGCTTCAATCGATCTTGCATACTCAGGAGTATCTAAGCGTTTCAAGTTGCGAAAACTTCTGCTATCTGGGTCTTCATGTTGGATTGCTATTCGCATGGTTAGCTGGATGAAATCGTGTATAGAAAGTTGAGGCAGGTCAGACTGTGGGAAGTTTAAGACATCGTCCAATGAGTCAGTAATACATAAGTAAAGCAAGGTGTGAGAGGTGAGGATGTGATGAGTGGCAACTTTGTTGAAGAGAGAGGGAAGTTGGGCATTAATGAGATTTTAAATAGTTTTTGAGTCATATGAATGAACAAGCATATCCGAATTGAAGTCATCGACAATTATGATTTTTGTAAAAAGATAAGAATCTTCTTGTAAAAGGTCGAAGAATTCCGGAATACCACTAACTTTGGGTGGTCTATACACTACTGAAAGGCCAACCACTGCAGACCTGACAGACAATCGAAGTTTAAGATATTCTATTTTCGAAGTACATGTAAGTGACACATTAGAACATTGAAGAATTCGAGCTGAAACAGATTTGTGAACAAAGGCACACACTCCTCCACCAGCTTTAGTATTACGGTCATTTCTGTAAAGCTGATAGACAGACAAATGTACTCTAGAATTAGAAATAGAGGGCTTCAAACAAGTTTCGGATACCGCGATAATGTGAAAGAAGGAAGATTGAACAAACATCCTGAATTCGGCAAAGTGTGTATCCGATACAAGAAATTGAGCATTGAGATGTAGAATTATGAGATTATTTACGTCCGTGTTACAAGAACACCGTCATGCCTTACCCCCAGCAGTGTTCCCACGACGGAACGAGGTACGATTTTCCGGAGAAGAGCGCAGGCTCTGAGCTTTATTTGCCGACACAATTGGATATGGAATAGGCCCGCTGCCATCTTCCTTTGTTACTCTTTATCATACTTTGCTCAGTGAACTGAATAGGTACTTTGGCTCCTCAAATGATTTTAACTTAAACATAGAAACCCCTAGAGAATGCTTCCTTCTGTTACAGAACTTTAGCGAAGAGAAAGAGAGAAAGAGAGAATTTTCTAATCAAATTCTAAAAATGAGCTTTTTTCTTAAAATAGTATATTTCTTAACTTGTGTGAAAAAATTTTTTTCAACGAATCTGAGGTTTGTAAAGCAAGCCGAAGGCGAACGTTGCTATCAGATGAATTGAAAAAAATTATTCCACACTATTCAAGGATGATATTTTGTTCGACAACGTAGAAAAATACGAGTTGAATGTAACTAAGTAGTGTGGAAATAAAGCATTTCTCGCACGGCGTTGAACAAATGATTATTCCTATTAGAAAAAATGTCCAAAAAACGGGAATTGTTTAGCTATAAATTACATTATCTAATGATACCAATTCACATTATGTAGAAATTGTCGAAACAATGTGAAAATGTCGTTTTACAAGCTAAATATTGAAAGATCATGTCCAGAGACCAGGCTGTCTTACATTTGATTTGCGAAATGACAGGATCCCTCAAATTTCAGAAACAAATACAAAAATTCCGTATACGTTAAGAGAATCTTCAAAAAGCCTGAATTTTGTGAGTCAGGTGAATTCTTTTCTTTGCGTACGAAGCGCGTGCGCTGGTTTCGCTGCGTTTCGTCAATTCTTGGGGCATTTTCCTGATACTTTTTTTTCAGCGGTCGGTTCAGGAAAATTTCTCCGGCGAGAAAAGGCTTGCATGTTGCCAGAAGGCGCGTGCGCGCCTCGAGGCGCGTCGCCGTCGCTCGAATTCTCTGGACTCGCCTGCGAGCTTTCGGGCGGTTCATGCGTGACACGCGAAGCGCCGTGATTAGCCGAGTTGGTGCGCGAGTGTGGGGCGCGTTCACCGGACAAAAGCCCCGGGGGCTAAACAATCCGAAACACAACGCCTCGCTCATGAAAAATGTAACTGTACATCACTGCGTGGCTTAAACTGCTTCGGGACAACACGCAGCAGCTACTTTAATCCGAAAAAACGGAGCTTTCGACGCCTCCAGGTACGGTGCAACGACTTGATGCGCTTGTTTCTTTTTTTACTAGTCGTTTTCCTTTTCACTTCAACTATTCTGGGGCAACTTCACAGTTGCATCATCTGAAACAAAAGTGGCTATTCCTGAAAATAATCTAATACGCAGATACAAAACAAAAAATAACCATTGATTCAATTGTTTATTAAAATTCGAGATAAAAAAATTTCTTCGAGACATTGTTAACGTGTTAGGAGTAAATATAGACTTATTTTATCTGCAAAATTATTCCTCGCAATTTCTTTCCAAAAGAAACATTCAATAATGGCATTTGTTTATAAGTTGTAGCTAGCAACTTAATAACAATCAATAATATTAGAAAATCGATAATGTATTCTGAAATTGCTTTGAAAGAAAATTTTTAAAAATATATGTTTAAACAAAATAAACTTGAAAACACACTTGCCAAATGAATTCGAGAAACCTTCTCATAATTACTGGCTTTGACTGAATTTTTTCTCAGCAATTTTATTGCCCAAAAAGTTAATTTTGCTCGAATTGCAGTGATTAATTGAAACTTTGGTTATTTCAGTACAGTTTCTCGTAAAAATTGTTCCGGATGGGTTTGTTCGTTTTTTATATTTTTGAGCTTTCGAAAAAGACGTTTTATACGAGTTGGGAAAGTTGGTATAGAATTCAGTTGTTATACTATTTTGGCTCTTTTGGAAAGATTATTGCTGCGGTCGTTCACGAAGTCGAGAGTACAGAATCTTTGTTGGGAGGCACATATCAAGTTTTACATCACTTGTAGTAAAGGTAGTCGAGTCGGTTTTTAAGGCATGCCTGCGTCAAATTTTTCGAATTATTCCCGAGGTTGATTTCGTCCATGCCAACTGATTGATGCATAGTCTTTTCGGCCAATTTGATCGTTACACTAGAAAATATGTTTATTTCAGTTTAAAAAAATATTGCATCATTATTAAATTCTAAATTTGGAGAATTTTCAATGAATTGTAATAAATACTCAAAAATATTGTAATTAAAGAAAACAATTATATACACAATTCCCGAAAAGCTCATCAATTGATTTTGATTTACGAGAAATACATTTTCCAAATGATGCGATTTTCAGCATAATGTACTGCGTTTTTTCCTTTAACCCTTCATTTGAAAGTAGTATAATTCAAATTTTTTTTCAATCGAGAGATATTCATACGTAGAAGCTTTGGTTCCATGGCATTGTTTAGCCTTTTGTTGCCGATATGTACAGGTAGCACACGCTATGACATTTGTTGTGAAAAATTGGCTCATGTTCAAGAATTCTGCTTTGTTTATGAACGTTATCTGCTTTTGGTTATTTTTCATGACCTGTTTCATTAAACGTGAAATTGTAGATAAGAAAGTATAGTTGCCAAAAACGGCGCCTCCTTTTTTCGATTAAAAAAAGAAAACAAAAATTAGTCGAGTGAAGTCTATTAATCTCAATTTCACAAAATATAAAACTTTCATTGAATAACTTTTCTCACAATATCTGTAGGTTAATTATTATAACAGCAAGTCCTCTTCTTATTACATTATCCTTCCAAAACAATGAATGCAAAAAACTCGAAGGGATTTTTTCTAGAACAATGTTGTCATTAGTTTTTAACGAGTCCAATTTATCAATTCCATGAAAAAAGTCGTAAAAATTTACGTCATAAACATTAATTATTTCAGGGCATTAAATTCTTGAATTTTTCAATAAACTATCGTTCGATACTAATTGGGTGAAAGTCTTGGCGAAAAGCATTTAAAACCACGTATTAGAATGAATCGAAGATTTATTGATGATAAAATTTCATGTAATTTTTTTCATCATTAAAATATTTACTTTTTACATTTGCATTATTTTTATTTTGTTTTGTTTATTTACTCGAAAAAAAAGTCATCAATGTAAGACAGAATCAAGTCATTGTTCCATCAGAATGTGATTGATTCGATGCATTTTTTTGGGGAAATTCTGAAATATGACAACATTCCTTATTTGGGTTGAAGAAAAGGACACTAAATGAATCAATTTCAGCATTCATTGAAAATGAAATGTCAGATATAACTACAATAATATTTCAAATGCTATAAATTTACATTGCGATTCAATTTTTGCTTCATCGATAGATTACAGAAATAGAGAAATTTCGGAAGAAAAATGCTCGAGAACCTCAAATTGCGTCTTGCAAGTCATTTTCAAAAAGCAAAATTTTCTTGAAATTCTTAGTGATTGCATTGTAGTGTCCAAGTCTTGCTGTTATTATATAAGTCAAGTGTACAAATGAACATCGTGAAAATTTGCCATCCAATCATAAATAGTGCAATTAAAAATGGAGAAAAATATAAAATACTCGAAAAAAAAAAGAATTTCGACAATATTATGTATGAAAATTGAATGTAACATCGATCCGAAGATCCTTTTTATTTTTCCAAAGTAAGAAATGATTTTTCTAACGTTCAATCTTCATTTCATTTTTACAGTCTTGGACATATATGCCTCGACGTTTTTATATAGCGGCGCTATGAAAAAGATAAGGCCTATACGTTTATGACTGTAAAATTTCAATTTGGAAACCAACTTCAAATTATCGATTAATGCTTCTTGTTTCGTTGACTGTCTAGCTTTATATTCTCCGGTTATCCGTGTCATCGCAGAATTATCTGTCAGAATTTTAAAAATGGCCAAAGTTTTTTCTCGTCATTCTTTCTATTCAAGATTGAACTTTGGATTTTTCCTATCGATACTTTAGATTACTTAATTTATTATTTTTGACTTTATCAAAATATCATCTCAACATCTCGTGATCGATTCTATATGGCCGAGCTGTTTTATTAATAGAAGGCAAAGTTAACGTTCCGAAACAAAAGTTAGTGCTTTACCGATTCCATTACGGTCTAATTCAATTTATGTGTTTGCTTTTCAGTTTCCGGAATATTACTCAATTTTTGTATAAATAAAATCCGTACTATCCGATGTAAAGTCAACTCTCGACTCGTAGTTTGTGATAAGCTATCAAATTAATCGTGAAAATTTTTTTCTTGAAAAGAATTTTTTCTATTACGATTTTCCCCAAGCATTGAAAAGGGTCATGAAATATTTTTTAATTAATGAACAGACTGCAGTAGTTGAACAATATGTTTATAATCATGGGACTTGTAAGTGGGAAATGTTGAGACATTTTACCGGAACAAACGTGTATACTCATGCGATTGTGGGTTCCGGCAAAATTGCATTCTACTCATTCTAGTAAATTAGCAAACTGATTTCTATTTGATTCCTGTGGAATAACGTTGAGGTAATTTCAATCTCAGACGTCAATGTACCTATTATCGATTTTAGAATTCGAGAAAATTTACTGAGTCTTTTGAATTAAATTTATCCAATAGATATCAATTACTGCGTACTAAAATTTTTTTTAATTATCCGATTAATTTAGAAAAATATTAAAGAATACGTTTTTGGAAATATTTTATTGAATTGTAATTTTCTAAATTGTTGGTTCGATAAAATCTACTAATACTTTAAACATCAATTTTTTTCATACTTAAAAAATCAATTGACAACAAAAAAACTTTGTTATTCCTTACATTTACAATTTCCTTAAATTATAGTACTCTATCCGGGAACTTTAGAAGTGGAGAATGTACTTGTGAATCAACCTGAAACGAGTCTTGACGATAACAATGAACATGGTATTCATTAAAATCTTGTAAATGGCTATTTTTATATTTTTGTTACGCTTAATATCAAAGACAGCTAAAATTTTAGGAAGTTCGAGTGGACGAATCGGATATAGTACGCCAAAGAATATAAAAATATTGCATGCTTTCCATAAAAATTGTATACTTCAATTTAATCCTATGTCACAAGATCATGTCGAAGAAAATAATTGTTTTAACATAAAATCGATAATCTCTTGGAAAATTGGTTGCAAAAAAACTCTGACGTTTTTTTATAATAAGATTCAAATGAATTTGAGTTCAAGTAATAATGAAATATTAGCCATGCGAGTGCATCAAATAATTAAATATTCTGTCAAACCTGGCTGATGTAACTTTGTTATCGCGTGATGAAGATTGAGCTAGAATTAGAGCACTTAATCAATTATTCGTGAAACAAGGCATGACATGATAATATGAATGTCTCTATCACTTGTATCAGTTTTCACGCCGCAGAATTATTCTCGTACATCCTTGAAACAAAAGTAAGAAATTATAAAGTTTTTCATGATCATTGATAATTTCTCCTCCAGATGTACCTTTATTTGTCTGCAGAATTACCGGAAAAAAAGTAAAGATAAGTCATTAGAGATTTAATCATAATTATAAATGCTTTTTCATCACTCTTACCTAAAAATATCGTTTGCGATTCGTGCGAATAGGCTTTCTCGACTCACGTGTTGCAGTCCTCGCCTTCGGCTCGGGTGTCAATCCTCACGTTTCGTCTCAAAAGCCCATTCGCACTCACCACGAAATATACTATTACCCGTCGGCACTATTTCGTATGTGCATTGTTCCTTACGTTTAATGAAAAATGCGTTTTATATGAGTCAAGTTCCCTTAAAAAAATATATTTCATGTGGAGCTGTGCTATTTAGATGACGAACGAAAAACAAGGCGAAGCAAATAAATAAGAATAATCAATATTGCAAATTGAGATAGTTTGCTTTGCAGTATCAATCAGAAAAGTAAATAGCATCTATGAGTTATCGATAAAATTCTATCCACATTTGCTCACCATTCAACGAGGTTGACCAATAAAACTTACCGTTCCGCGGATCGGATTTTTGTGTGAAATTAATAGAAATTTATATGTGAATCATTAAGGTAATTGTAGATGAAGTGAAAAAGTTCCACTTGGCCATATTCGAGTATTAAAAATATACCATTTGGAAACGCAAAAGTGTTTTCCCGTTGCGTCTACAGAATAAAAAAACCTACGGTATTTTTAACGTCGCTCAAAAACAATTCCATTGTGTATTAATCGTTCATCTTTTCATTCAAAGGAGAAAAAATTGACCATATGATGAAATATCTTGGCTTTATGTGTATCAGTATAAATGGAATTGGAGAAACATTACTCTGAATTTACGGCTTGTCTACCGAGATTGCTTTCTGTGATAAGAAAAAAGTCAATGAAATGGTTCCCTTCAATTCGCCTGCTCCAAATACATTTCATTACGCAGACATTTTTTCTAGTACGTTGGGATTTGCATAACCATGCGCATGTTTTGTTTATATATTCGCAGAATTCAGAGCAATGAGCATAAATGTTCGATGAGACACGCGTGTAATATGAGCGATGTTTGTTTGAACTCAATGAGGAAAATTGCAAAATACAAAGGAGTTTTGGAATTTCATTGTGCACTTTCGAAACGTGAAAGGTCACTCGCATGACCCATATATGCAATATCGCGGCGCAAAATGACGGAACCCGAGACGACTACTGATCCTTCGAAAAGGCTTTATCTGGGCTACAAAGTAGAGATAACAAGCTCTAACTTGTCTTAATTAGGGATAATTTCACTTACCTTTCTTACGCGTGATTTGCATTTTTACGGGACATTTTACAACGAACAAAGCAATTACATTTATCGAATTGTTTCCTATTGGGATAGAATTTCTCTGAAAAAATTGAAATGGTTGGTGAGCAGAATGGCTCTGTGGAATTCGCAAAAGAGTTTTTAAAAGTCAGACTTACTTTCTTCGTAGTCATTTAATAAATCCGGATAGAAAGATAGTCAAGTCCATATATTTAAAAAACAATGATGATGCCAGAAAATTTAAGTAGAAAAAAAATTTAAGTAAAAAAAAAAAAAAAAGAAATTTAAGAACAAGAAGAAAGTTATGATACCTTGTTTTTATTAAATAATCACATTTGTTTAAACTTATTCGAACCCAATCGTATTAGCGGATGAAAATTTTTTGACTGTATGCGACATTGGAAATAACGATAAAATGAAGAATATCAAGTCCAAAAATCGGGTCAAGTGATTTAAAGAACAGTAAAATGATATCTGCTTTTATTTTTTTCTAAAGCTTATGCTAAAGAAAAAAATATTCAAGCATAATAGTATCGATGAAACTGTATTTATATTAAACAACTGAACTTGTTCTAACATTTCTGGAAATCGGATTGACGGGTCATCAATTTTGTGAGTAGTAAAAATATATTATATCCTTTTGAGATCTGCGTAGAACTTTTTCATTTATTGCATAATTTTTCAAATACATAAAATTCTAGCGAAGAGAATTGATCGATAAAAAGTTTTATTTTTCAATAACGAAATGAATATCGTACTCACGAAAGCTTGAATCCGAAAAATTTTTATGCTTACAAGTAAAAAAAAACTATATTATAAGGAAATTAAAGTAGGAAAATTGGGTCCTCAGACAAAGAATAATAAAATCGATTTTGACTATTTATACGCAGGCTGGATATTTTTTGATATTTTGTGGACATTCGTCAACATTTGTGGAAATTTGTGGATATTTGTAAATATTTGCAGATATTTTTGATAGTTGGCCAAATACTTCAGGCTAGGTAACGTTTTTTAGAAAATATCCATAAATGTTTACAAATACCCACAGAATACTCACAGAATACCTACAGAATAACCACGAATATTCAGGCTGCGAATGATTAGATAGTTCCAATAAAATCTCTCTTCTCCCGATTAGAAATTTTTCATATCAATTTAATGTTTTATTGGTAAAAATAAACTGAGTAAGGAATTTTCAGGCTTAATGGATTTGATTATATTTCAATGGTGTAAATAAATAGCATGCGTTAATTTTTTTTCAAAACACGATGGAATCACGGAATAACCGATTTTGATTAGACAATTAACAATACCATTTAATATTTACATATATATATTAGGGTGGTTCAAATTTTTGGTCAATGTTTGGTACCCCCTAGTAGTGTTCTATGAATCATTTTGAGCAACTTTGCTTAATAAACTATAGTTCTATTTTCAATTTCGAGCCTCCCCATTTTCAAAAATAGGTATTCTCTCAGCATTTTTAAGGACACATCATTGTAAAAAACAAAAACAACATTAACATATTTTTTTATATGAATATATAGGGGTTTTTTAGTACGAGCAAACCGAATCTGACATTGGTTAGGCGATAAAATTAAGTTTTGATGCTCAATTCGTACAAAAAAGCCTTTAAGCGGAGAAAAATGGCCAATAATCGGAATTTTCGTGTGGGATGTACCCTCATTTTTTATCGTAATGACTTGAAATTTCACACAGACTTTTTTTTCTTACGAATAATACTATTCTGAAACTTACAGTGCAACAAAATAAAAAATCAAAGTACCTCCGATACGAAACCTTCTGTTTTCAGCCTCTTTTTGGCAAAAA
>JABFQI010000219.1:0-13367 GCA_022816925.1 Trichacis sp. ZL-2020 | reverse complement strand
ATCTTCATTCGACGTTGACGTCATAACCGGCGATTCGACGGTGACAAAACCGTCAACTCGCACGTGAGAAACAGTCGAATCGACTGTTATGCATTGACGGTTTCATCACAGTCGAATCGACGGTGACAAAACCAGCGTTTCGACGGTCATAACCGTCGGTAAAATTAAAAAATTGGGACGAGTTTCTAGTATAACCGTCGATTTGACTGTGGCATAACAGGCGCAACGACGTTTCTCTTCTCTCCTTGCAGTTACTGACCAATGAAGAAAATTGCGTGGCAAAAATGACATAAAATAGTTGAAAATACTAACAAAAGTACTTTGAATAATACGAGTACCACTTTTTATCCCGAGCTTAAAAGAAAAGTCACTAAGACAAAAGTTTCAAAAATTGCCCAATTCTCCTATTTGTGACAAAAATTTTCAGTCACTGACCATCCGTCGCATTGGTGATTAAAAATTAAAAATTTTATTAAACGCCCGTTTTAACTATGACTATTTATTTACGAAAAGCACATTCAGGAATCATGAGAGGGTAAATCTGGGTAAAAATTTTATTGAAATTAAATTTTCGATTACAAAAAATCCGAAAAAAATCTGTGACCTAGAGAATAATTACCAATTCCCGCGAAATCAGGTTCACTGTTTCGATTTTTGCGTTTCCCAGAAGATAGTTTTTGAGGTCGCAATCACCTGAAGCACCAGATCGAATATTCAGTATCTCGGGAGATGATTGTTGGAGATTTTATTACCTGATTTTTCAGACGTATTATTTGCTGTTGTAGTGGATGATTTTCGGAAGACAAGGTAGTCGAAGTTGACAACCTTGTCTCCCAGGAGAAGACATCCGGGTTTTTTTACCTAGTGCACCAGGAAATTCTCTTGTCCCACGAGACGATTTCCGAAGTTATTGCCATATCTTGCACCACATTGACTATTTCATGTCTCAAAAGATGATTTTTAGGTCTCCAATCAACTGGTGCACCAGATCAACCATTTCTGTTACTAGAAGATGATTTTAGTTGTTTACGTCATCGCGGGCAACAGAGTGGCTATTTTATCAGTACCCGAGACACAAAATAGTCGATTTATGCATGAGAAGACAATAACTCAGTTTGCACAGCGACATGGCGAACAGACCCTTCCAAAGTTCGATCCGGATAACCATGCAGCAAGGACGTCGTCAAAATAGGCAACGAAAGTCGAACAGGTGGCATTGTTCTATGGCTAGGACGAGAGAGTGAAACTCTTCTTTGGCTCAATGAAAATGAAGGGGTCTGCAATGATCTGGTTCGACAAATTCATGCGAGAAATGCTACACCTGATACGCCTTCAGTAAAAACTGCCTCAAGCGTTCCCCGAAGTTAGAAATGAAGCCCAGGCACATACACAGTTGTCGATAAGGTAGAAAAAACCGGCAGAGACATACGAGAACTATGTTGATAAGATGATGTCATTGGCCCAAGATAGAAACATCAAGGAGAAAACTGTTGTAGAATATACCATCCGGGGCCTAGGAGATGAGAACCTGAAACAAGCACTGATCATGAATGAATCTAGTTCTATCGAAAAATTTCTGAAAAAAATTCATTTGTTTACTAGCAGGTTTTCAAGCGAGCCGATACTGGGACAAAACCGGAGGTGAAGAAGCCGGAACCACTAATGGCAAGGACAGAAGAGAGATGCATCAACTGCGGGAAGAGCGGCCATTTTGCGAGAGGCTGCCCTCTCCCACATAGCACTTGCCTCCCGGGGAGGCTACAGGGAGCTCCTGGGAGCATCCCCGGGAGGTCCGTGGGAGGTCCCGGGGAGGCTCCTGTTATCCTCCAGATGTCCCGAAATTTGGGAGGCTCGGAGGCTAATCGATAATATCCTCAGGAGGCTGAAGGGAGCTTCCAGGGAGGTACCCACGGGAGGATCCCGGGAACGCCTGTATGGGATGTTCGTAGGAGCATCACGAAACAGCTGCACCAAGCGCCTTCGGGTTGTTCTTTCGGGAGCCTCCCAGGAGGCTCCAGGGAGGCTCCGAGCGGGAGGCTCCTGGGAGGCTCCGATCGGGTGGCTCCTGGGAGGCTCCGATCGGGAGGCTCCACGGTCGAGATAATCCTTTAATTATTTCCGCAGAATGAAATTGGATTTTTAAACAGCGCAACGCCGTGTTCGATTATTTTTACTCCGCATCTTGGAAAAAAGTAATCGAGGCGGATCGTCAAAGCAAAAAAGTTAGAAAAACGAGAACCATTTGCGTTGAAATCACTTCAACATAGTTCCGCTACGCTAAAATTATTCCGTACACTTCTTTTCTGTTAGGTTATTGACTGGTCTTTTTACGAAAAACTGGTATATGAACAGTAGCTGTAAATGTGCCCTTGTTAAACAAACCCGACCATTCCCGACTAAATTGGCTGTTCGGGAAATAGGGACGGGAAAATTTCCCGACCATAGAAAAAAAATTGTAAAAAGCCGGACTTGAACCCAGGACACCGGCGCGAGAGCCAACCATCTAGACCCCTCAGCCATTGACGCTGACATTGGACAAAAACGAAACTCTAGATTTAAAGGTTTACTTTATCACTCGGGAACAGCCAGAAAAATTTCCTGTTGTTTCCTGTCGAATCGGAAAATTTTTCCGTCCCGATTTCCTGGTATTTCCCGATGAGTCGGGAATCACCAGATTAGTTTAACGAGGGTGATGTTTCCAAATTTTAGTCACAACGTTAGTCAAATAAACATGACGAAACAGCTGCACCAAGCGCCTTCGGGAGCCTCCTGGGTGGCTCCTGGGAGGCTCCGA
Source organism: Trichacis sp. ZL-2020 (assembly GCA_022816925.1). Taxonomy (NCBI): domain Eukaryota; kingdom Metazoa; phylum Arthropoda; class Insecta; order Hymenoptera; family Platygastridae; genus Trichacis; species Trichacis sp. ZL-2020. Next base: position 10,573 of record JABFQI010000219.1, on the reverse strand, counting down.
GCGGGAGGCTCCTGGGAGGCTCCACGGTCGAGAGAATCCTGTAATTATTTTCGCAGAATCAAACTGGATTTTTCAACAGCGCAACGTCGTGTTCGATCATTTTTACTCCGTATCCTGTAAAAAAGTAATCGAGGCGGATCGTCAAAGCAAAAAAGTTAGAAAAACGAGAACCATTTACGTTGAAATCCATTTAACATCGTTATTCCGTACACTTCTTTTCTGTTGTTATCGACTGGTCTTTTTAAGAAAAACTGGTGTATCAACAGTAGCTGTAAATGTGATGTGTCAAAATCTGGTCACAACGTTGATCTAATCAACAAGACTTCAGGTGAATCAATCAAGATTTTTCGAATGTCGCGTTTCCAAATAATTTATCGCTTCAATTATAAATTGATCAAGAATACGGCCTAAGAAAAGAAAAGGAAAAATGAAACGTATTTCTGGATTGAAAAATTTTTTTAATGACACAAGAATTTCGAGAATTTATTCACAGCGTACAAACTTGCACAAAACGCGAAATACTTAATAATAATACAGATCATTTTTTACTGTGGCGCAGATAGCTATCGATCGAAGTATTTACCCCGTCTTCAGAAAAATCAAAACATCCGCGAGCAGAGTCTGGAAAATAAAGTAATACAATCAAGAGTTATACTTCCATTGCGTCTACACTGCCAAAAATTTTGTCTTGCCACAAGACATTTTTTGACGACATTTTTGAGACGTTTTTGCTGTCATAATACTTATGAGCCAACGCATGCTGCTTAAATAAGACGTTTATGAACTGGAGACATTGATTACGTGTGCTTGTGTCTCATAGAAAGTCACGTCTTGAACGCTTTTTTTTGCAGTGCATTAAACTGATGATTGGAAAAAGGCCTTTTACCGAAAAATCATAAAAAATTAAAGTCCAATTATGTACGACGATACTTAACAATTTGATTTGTCAATTTTTTTCTTCTAAATTATTAACTTTTTGAAGCAAAATTTTTTAGAGTGCGTCTTTTTCTTTGTATTTGAAACATTTTAAATATGCTTAACTTTTCACTGCCTTTTTTTTTAACATTTAATTTGCGACGATACCAGCAGATGCCAACTGTGACAAAATTTCGCAAGAAAACGTTACAGTTTATAAGTTTCTGTTACCAAAAATTATAAAATTTTCTTGACTACATATTCAACGAGACAACCATTTTCTTGATGACTTTTAGGTTTTCGATACCGATAATCATTTAACTTTTTTTTCAATTACGAAAAACCAACAGGAGATGTTCGCACGTTTTATTTTATTTATTCATTCATTTTTTAAAGCAAAGACAGAGTTGAAATGCATTTAAAATCTTCAAAATACCGCAAAATTGAATGTTTTGTGACACATTAAGCTTAGAAAAGGTGATAATGTCTAAAAATTAAAATTGACACATCCAACATTCATACTGCGTCGTACGTAATCGATCTTCCTTTTTTTTATAACACTGTGCGAATAAATGTGAACATTTTTTCCGACACGGAATATTTCTGCAGAATCGTAAACTATAAGACCCCCAAAGCATATCTGGCAAAGGATTTTTCAAAGTTAGTGTAAATTATAGAGATATGAATTAAATAAATTTTGTAAATTATGTTTTCGTACAATGGCCACTTTTCGTCGTATTCTCGAAAATAAAATATGCTTGCGTAGATTTTCGGGGTCTGGGAATCCATTTTTGGTACCGATTTGCGAAAAAAAATTACATTTATCGATTTCTTACTATATTTTAGTATTAATATAAAAAAAAATCATTACTCGAAAAACGACTTGATTAAAGCCAAAAATTTATAATTTTAATGTCAGTCTTTGCAAGTATTTTTTTTACCAAAAAAAGAAATTTTAGAAAGCAACAATATCAATTCACTGATAAATCAACTCATGAAATTAAATTAGTTAAGTCTCAACGTATAGACAAATTTAACATGTAAAATGTTTTTAAGTTCAAAGAGCCAACAGAATCGACGAATTTCTGTTCTATACGATCGAATGTATTCATTTTAAGAAACAATATGTTAATTACTAAATGTTATTTTTTTCCATAAATCAAGTTTTTGAACCACTTCTAATACACCCAATCAAAGCAACGACACTCGACAATAAGTTCAATCAAAAAAGTTCGTGCAACGAAAGTAACTTTTCCTATAAGTCAGTTTCTAAATAAAAAAAATTGCACAATAGTATGTTCTTCAACTAGTGTGGAAAAATTTTTTTTTCTAACGAATCTGAGGTTTGCATCGCGAGCCGAAGGTGAGCGTTGCAATCAGATGAGTTAAGAAAATTGTTCCACACTAGTTAAGGACAATATTTTGTTCAACAACGTGGAGAAATGCGAGTTGAATGCATCTTGAGAGTGTGAAAATGAAGCATTTCTCCCATGATGTTAAACAAAAAATTGTTGTATCCAAGTCATTTGGATAATGATCATCCGTGCAAAAAAAGCACATTCTCTCAAAAATTTTCAATTAAATCAACTTCTGATTTCGTTCCCAACACTGACTGACATTATCAATTCCGATTCAAAGATCTGATAATTTTTCATTGCGTAGATATAAAATTCGAGCAACAAATTTTGTCGCTTATTATTTTCAATTATAGATATTATTTTGAAAAATATTGATTGAATGTTGCACATTGATTTTTATAAACATTTTTTATATGTAAACTGGTGAACAAAAAAGCAGGTGAAAAAAGGAATATGAAAAAGTTAAATCAAAAAAAATATCACGCCGTGCCCCAAAAACACTTTTCAGGCGAAATGGACTTATTTGAAAAAAGACAAGAATTGATTACTTACAATAAATGAAGTTAAAAAATAACATTTCAATGCAAAAAGAAAAACTTTGAAATTCATTTTTTTCAGTTTGCACGCATATTTTGTCACTTTATGCATGTTTGTTGTTTTCCATGTACTTTATTTTCTTCACAATCATTTTTATTATATTTCAAGGTTTTCAGTTTTAATGTTGAGTTGACACATGAGTTTTTCCCAATTTTATTCGACTAAGCAGTTGTTCAATCAACTTAAAATCAATTATTTCTATAAACTTTATAATGTCGTCAAATTAATAAAATTCAAAAACTAAAATCGATCGAAATGCGTATTTTTAGAACAATTTCCAGTACATATATGCCAATAACAAGTTCGCGAAATTGTATACTGTTAATATTTTATCTTTTCGAGACAAAATAAATCATTATACTCCCTGTTCACCTTGCAGCTAAATGCTAATAAGAATTCGTCACTTTCTTTCAAATACATGTTCATCTAATTAACTGACGATTTTTCTTTATTTCAGTTGATATGCCTGAGTATTTTTTCAAAGCATTTATAACATTACTCTATGTTTTACAAGACATTTTTTTTGTACAAATAACATGACTCTTTCTTCCTCCCAAACGATTAAACGATTTCATAGCAAAAATTCGTTTAAAAAACCGACATTACAATAATATATTTTTAGCATTAATGAAGTGGTTTGAACAATGGATTTTTGTTAATTATCAACATTGAAATTTCCAAGTTCTTTGCTTTTTGGTGAAAATACTGCTTATTTGTGTACGGTCATGAGTTTTATGACAGTACATCCGGAAATCTCCAAGGGACAGACGGGCCACTCGGGCTCAGATCTCGGCCAGTGGCGTACTTTCCTGGATGATGTACTATACAATTTGATAAGCTCATTATATTCACAAGTAAGGAATTAATAAATGTGGTTTTTTTCGCAAATCGATGCCAAAAATTGATACCCAGACCCGAAAAATAGACAAAGTCGCGACGACGTCGCGACTTTGAGGTTAGAGTGATGAAAACACATTTCTAACCTCTCTCGTCTCACTGATACATGCGCCAACCAAAAAATCCGTAGCGCCGCTTGTAATGCGCTGCAGATCACTGTTTTTTTTTATATGCTGTTATTTTATGACTGACTCACCGAAGAGCGTTAAGTATCCAGCTTGCGGATTTTTCGAATGGCACATCTGTCAGTGATACCACAGCCACACACAAAAAAAGTGTCCCGATCTGGGGTCGAGACATGTCTTTTCCTAGGTATTTTGATGCACTGAATCTGTAGAAAACTGTGAAAACTGTGAAAATGTAGAAAAGTGTGGTTCTATTCGATTTCATGATAATGAAATTGTTCATATAGTACATTTTGAAAAATTTTTTGCGGTTAAGGAAGAAACCTCATCTGTTGGGATTAACAAATGCCTGAATAGAAATTTTCATCTCATGTTTATGAGTTTCAAGCGCAGGTTACTATTTCCAACTCAAAAATTACGTATTTTTTATTCTTCGACGTTAGGTTCCACGATTTTCAGGTTATAAATTATTTTTCACCTAATTAAATAGTTGAATACTCTATTCATAGTCAACGACATCAAAAACGTATCAATATGTGTCAGGTTCGATTTTTCACAAGCAAAATGAGTCGTTTCGGCGATTTTTGGGTGTTTTTTGAGGTTATGGTGAATCCAGGACCAATTCCAATGGTGGATTCAGATTCAGCGCATCAAAATACCTGAGAAAAGACATGTCTCGACCCCAGATCGGGACACTTTTTTATGTGGCTGTTTACTAGAGATGTTTATCATGTGTTCTCTTTCTCTCTGAGTATTTTATTGAAAACAAAGAAAAAATTTCTACAAATTCATTCCACTGCTCGTATTTTGTCAGTTTTATAAGAAATTTAGTCATTTGTACCCGAAGAATTGAGCTGCTTACAATATTATTTTTGTATAGTATGAAATCGAAATAAGAAGTTGTGACATTTTTTTCTAAAATTAACGGGTCGCAACATCTAATACTTTGTCTCAGTGTGATAAGACAAATTTTTCTTCTTTCGTCAGGTTACTGGATCCAGAAATTTCTCTCCAAGCGCGTTAATTATATACAAATGTTTTAAGGAAATCATTATTTGTAGTTGTAGAAATGTGCTACTGCGCGTGCATAAAGTAAGGTTCATACCTTTGTTGCAAATGTGTCTTCTTTACTTTCCCCATCCACGATGGCAACCACTCCAAGAATGAAGTAGAGGAGATACAAAATATTGCATATCTCCATCTGGCACAATGTAATATTTCGTTACTATATCTGAAAATTGCCATATCTTCGGTAGCGATAAGTCACTTGCAAGGAACTCTCCAATTATTGAAGAATCGCAAGGAACAGTATACGCATTTTTGAGGGTCTTAAATTTTCTTCCTATGGCAACGTAATCGCCGAATCCCTTATGCCAGGCCAAGTTTTCAATCACTATTACTTCCCCGTTCCTCAATCCAACGCAGCTGTCACCCATTTTTTGGCAATTGATTGTGAAACATGAATTTTTCGCTATCCAGTACTGGTGAGACTCTGAGCATCCAGCGAACAGCAGTCCTTTCTTGTGGTGAGAAGTAATTTGAATACTCAGCTTAGCATTTTCATCCATCGGAGCCTCTGGGACTGGTGGGTTAGTACGATATTCCGAATATCGGCAGTAAAGTTGCTGCAATGGATCACTGCTTTTTCTTACGCATTTCTTTATTCTTTGCATAAAATTTTCGAAACCCCAAGCGCTGATGCGATCTGGACTGCCAAATTTCCTTACATCTTCTGCCACGTGTATCAAGCTGTGAACATTGTGATTCACATAACACTTTCCATAAATCTTTGGAAAAGTTTCAACGAAGTAGCTTAGTAGTTCTGCAGCGTAATCTACAAGGTATTCAAGTTTCGGCGTCGACAATATTCGAACAGCTACATATAATGATTGGTAGTGTTCATGAACGTTACTCGAGACTACATTTTTCAGGACGATGATTCCGTAATACAAAATCATTTGTCGGACTTCAGTTGCTTTCCATCTTTTTATTTCAATCAACGGCCTAGGTTTTCTTTGAAATTCTCTTGGAGTATGAGGTTTTACAACTTCAATGATACGCTTTGATATGGAAATCAAGTCCCGTCCACATAATCTATAACGCAAAGAGCCTGTCATTAGTAAACGAGGAATTTGTCTGCCAAGACCTAAATAAATTAAATGTTGAGGCTCATTAATGAAATCTTGGACCATATCAATTTCAGGTATATTAGCAAGTATTGTTTCGTAATTGTGATGATCCTCGTCCGCTTGTGTCCTGAAGCTGTGATCTGTTCTCGGAGACGAATCAATCGGAAGGAAATACGTACGATTCTTCATACGCTTGCCTCTGACGGTGCATTTGTTACAGCTTGAAAAGCCAGTATGTCCTTTCGTTCCCAAGACATATGATTTAGCTGGGGTGTCTAGAGCGAAGAATTCAACTTTGAATGGAAACACAGTTCCATTGATATCGATTCCAGACAGAGAAAGTTCAGTTACTTCATTGATGAAATCGGTCAAGTATTCATTGACGTCAGCAGGTTTTTTAGTCCCATGATGTGCTCCAATTATAAAAACTTCATCGTCCCATTTCAAACATCCTAAAATCGGCCAGAATTCACTGTCTTTCGATTTAGATATTGTTAAACCATCTATACCAACGAACACCAATACGCCATGCTTTTTTAACACGGAAATCAGATGTGGTTTTCTTGACACGATAAATTCTATTCCTTTTTTAAGTCCAAAATGACAGTATTCGCCTTTGGACATTTGTTTGATGGGAACATGACGCGGAGTTTTTAGGATTGTTCTAGAATCTTTAGGTAGACTCTGAAAACATATGTGTTCTCTCAATCTTTTGAGTAGTGCATTCAATGCAACATGCTTTATATCGAATTCAATGGCCCATTCAGCTAAATATTGAGACATTATCTTGCATGCGTTGTCTTTTATAGTATCGCTTTCCTCGTCATCTAATTCTTCGTAATCCATACCGTTTTGAGATTGAAATGACGATTCCGAAGTAGATGACGTTGAGGATATAGCCAAAAGTGATATTAAATCTTCAAGACGATGCATAATTTCTTCAGATATTGACGACTGATTAGATGAAGAATCAGATTTGCATTCCATTTTTTCCGAAAAACCAGCTTTTTCTTTTGTACATGTGTCACTCTTGCTATCTGTTTCTACATATGAACTAGTGTCTGAATGCGTGAGTTCGTCGAGGTCTTAATCTTTGTCTTCTGCTTTTGAATTAGATTGTGACTCGTTAATAGTTTGTAATAAAGTAAGAGCATCTTCAACTTCTTTGTTGATCCGACGATTCAACTGTCGTTTACTTATTTCGGTATCATCCTTCAATTTACGTTTCGACGTCATATCGGGCAAACTTTCTTTAATCTAAAAAAAAAGGTCTGGATGTGTGAATATGTTTTACGACGCCATTAGAATAAATTTTTCGCGAGTTTCCGATGGACTAGTTAATTTTCGGATTCGGTGTAATTTTTTTCTACTAGACATGGATATGGGTACCCTACTGAAAGTTTGGTAATTTTGAATCATTTTCCATTATAATTAGTTACAGTTCTAATCTTGCACAAGATTAATAGGTAGCTGATTCACGCTACTAAAATGAGTTGACGTAGCATTGTCGGTAATCAGTTTTTGATTCAAAATCAGTGACAATTTTAATTTTAACCCACAAAAAACCTAAAATAGCCAACCACAAGTTAAATAATAATGTAATAAAATTTCAATACTACATTTATTAAAATTGTGATGGTTTATAAGATTACCATATTAAATGAGTTACACGTAATATATACGACATCACAAATTACTCAAGTGTGTAAAAAATTTTTATTCTTCACTTTGCTAGTATGTTCACAAAAAGAAAAATAAATATACAACGAAAAATGGAGTACCGCATCGACAGCAATTGACACATGACATAGTAATAAATTTGAAATTTGATGATTGCAGGTAACATAAGAATAATAATTTACTAGAGCCTCAATTACTTTTTTATGGTGAGGCTTTTTCGTCGTTGTTATAAAAGAGTCGAGGCCCGAAGCGCGTATAGTATTAAAAAAAAGGTCGCGAAAAAGCACCTTTTTGCCCTGAAATCGAAAAGTCAAATTGCTGTTTTTGTATCAGTTTTAAGAACATGAAATTTACATTGTCACTCTCCACATTCTATGGTGACAGTCATCATTATCATTGTAATGGCTATAAATGATAAGTCCCTTAATAACGCCTGGGTCATTGAAGGTTTTATCTTATCGTAGTAGGCAGTGTGTTGTTGCATTGTAAAGCGTAGATAACGATGCCTTTCAAATTAAAAAACAAACAAATTGATGTCAAGAAAAGCCTTTGTAATATATAATAAACCTGGATATTAATTAGAACGCTTTGCTGAGAAATTGATAATCATTATGATTTTCGGTATTGAATCCGTTTCTGGTTCAATTACAATTTTCAATTTCGGTTTTACTTCTACTTCCCGTTCTAGTGAAGTTCGAGATTTCAGTTTCGGTTCTGGTTTCGATCCTAGCATATATGCTGGGATATATGCTGGTATAATTCCCAACTATAACTATAGTTGGGAATTCCTGTCTCGTTTTCGGTTCTACTGCATTTCAAGATTCCGGTTCCGGTACCGGTTTCGGTTCCGAAAAACCAATCGGGTCTGGTTCCAGTTCCAAATGAGACGAGCAACTTTATTGAGCTGTGTTGTTCTGACAATATCTTGTAAATCTTAATTGTTTTTATCTCGAAAATCGCGAAAATTTGAGTGTTGCTTAAGAGAAAAATGTTTATTCGTGATATACATAACTTTTCATTGTACCAATAGCCCATAGGCTATTTTTGAGTGTATAAACATAAAGCACGTAAAAATCTCAATGTGACGCGATCTGGAACGTTCATTTATTTAACTTGGTAAGTGGTATTATTACTTTATTATAATAAAAATATTTTAACATGAAAAATCTATTACTAAGTAAATATTTTAAAAAATTCATGACCATTTTATTATTATGCGATCAATTTATTATATTAGTTATACATATATAGAATGATGTTATTACAAGTAATCGAATATTGATTTTCAATAAAATTAAAATTTAATAAATCAAAAAAGGGGTCACTCGCAGTTGGAAAAATCAACAGTAATGTTAATCTATGTACATGTAAATTATGATTTATGCATCCGTCAATATTATCGGATGTTCCATGAAAGATGATGGGATGTTTCATTTTTTCAAAAAATGAGTTCCTGCATTCAAAAAAAGACTTTTACATCACTAGTGGCGAAAGTAGGCACTTTCGCCACGCTTCGCGTATCGAAAATTCTACTTTCAACACGTTGTGTCGAAACCACAAAATTTTTCCACACTAGTTAAGGAATATACTATTCGGACACGTTATAATTGGCCACTATCTAATATTATAGAAAAAACCGAAAAAAGCGCTCAAAAATAAGTAAATATCGGAATTATCAAATACATGTTTAACTGTGTGTAAAAGTTCATGAAGTGCGAAAAACGTAAAAACGAAACGTCAAATCATCACCGTTGGTTGTATATCGTTAATTCTCACAAATAATGTCGAAATAATCGGCTGCATATTATCATTGTAAATATATATCTCAAGCTGTATATTGTGTATGTTACGAAGTGATCCAAGGACTCTACTTTACCGACTTAAGGTAAAAGAATAAAAAAATTCAAAAGAATTACAATATTGTGAAATGATCATGAAAAGAAATTATCAACAGATGCAATTATTCACTTTAATTAAAACATTGAACATTATTAAACATTTTTCAGCGATTTTTTTACATTAATGCGCCAGATAAAAGAATCTCGGGACTCTCGTAGTGGGTCCGCCGAGGGGTTCAGCAATTTCGTTACAGATGATTTTCTATCCGTAAACTTCAGTAAACAGCTTACACGCCACCACCATTTTTGAGAAAAAATTATGCAAAAAAATTATGCGAAAAAATTATGCATTGTTTTTCAAACTGCAAAATCTATTTTTAGTCTTGAATCTTATTGAGAATAAGTAGATTTGTAATGCCCTACTTTTGTGATAGCAATTACGACGTTTTTAAGCAGAAAATAAATATCTGTTTATCATCCGTTAAACATCCATTAAGTTACGCGGATGTTCGACGGATGATGAATTCCCAGGGTATATAATTTATGTAAAATATAATCTATTATATTAATTGTTATCAGAAGGGGGCCCAATTAAAAAACTTGTAAAATTTATAAGGATTTCAATGCTTATAAATTTTACAAGTTTTGCCTTTGGTGGAAAATTCTATGAACGAACTCGTGAAATTCCAATGGAGTCACTATTTTTCCGACAATTGAAGATTTGGTTATACGAAGAAGATTTAGAAAATTCATATTTTTAGTGAAAAGATTGGAAGCCTTCATTATTTTTCAGATATATTGATAGTATTTCAACTGCAGTACGGAAAAATGAAGTCGATAAATAAATTCAAGCTTTCGATTCATATCATCCCAGACTTCAGTTTATATTTCAACTTGCAAATAATTGTATGATAAATTTCGTGACAAGCACAATTATAAGAAGTATAAATGAATTGAAATTCTATTGATATAGAAATTCAAAATTTCCCGGGCAATTAATTGATTTTCATTCGAAACACTCTAATAATTTAAAA
>JABFQI010000218.1:0-13383 GCA_022816925.1 Trichacis sp. ZL-2020 | reverse complement strand
GGGGCACCTAACTCCTATACAGACACCAAAAAATTTTTGAGAATTTTAAACGAAAAAAAAAAAAAAAAAAGAACAAAATATCTGAAAAACGTACGTCTTTTATAACTCTGCAAAAATCTTTCTCGTGAAGTATAATCAAAATTTGTGAAATGAATATTGCTAGGTTGTAAGTCTGAAGATGTTTTTCTCGAATCATCGTCTCAGTCGATATTTTGAAAAAAGATTCCAATGTATATATAGTCGTCACACTCTTGCATTACTCTTTATACAGGACAGTGATTTTCTATATCAATTGTTTATTTCGCTTTACAATACTGTAAAGACACTAGAGCACTATATCAACATGCTTATTGCATTTCTGTATATTTATTCCAAGTGCGATACAAAAATCTATGGTTTTTATTAGTATTTTAGACTAGCAACTGTAAAGTCACAATCTGCGGAAGAATAGTTCCAGCGCTGTGTTTTTTATTAATTTATTTTTTTTTTTTCACAATTTAGTGAGTTCTGAAGTGATTTCAACAATAATTCTAAATCAGAGTTTAAACATAGAAAGAATTTCTTGATATGAAAACGTTCGTCTTTAATTTCGTTATTGCATTATATTCGTCTATGTATATTTGAATTTCCGCTTCCCGCTCGGAAGCATCGATAACTAGATACCGACGGCAATGGTTACCGATAATTTCTATAATAACGATCGAACGTAGGTAAAGTGTAACCTCAAATGTCGAAAGTGCATACTTCGCAAGGCTTGAAGAATTCCACATTACGTTGTCAATAATTCTAGAATAAAGGAATTGTAAACGTTTCTTATCGTTTCCGATTGTGTACGAGGACCATGCAAAACAAGATTGTCTTGCAACTTCAATGATTAAAGTAAGTTTCTGTCAACACATTAGAATATCTCTTTACGTAATTATAAGGCAATTTTGTCAGATAAACCTCACAGCCAATTGATCTTTATTGTTTGAAAATTAAAATTAAAATTCTATGGATACTTCAATAGGGTAGTGCTAAGTCAGCGAATGATGTCATCGAACAGCGGTAAGAAAAAACTCAGTGGATCGCAGAATTTAAAGGCTAAAAAGAGGAAAGTCCAAGAAAATGCGAAACTGGCAGAAAGTATGAAAAAATGGTGCGGTGGAGAGTTAAAAGCAAGAGAAGATTTTAATGTAGAAGAAATTGATGAAGGTAGAGTATACAATTCCACAAAAGTTCAAAAACTTTATAGAAATAACCAATCCAAAAGTACGAAAAAAAAAAAGAAAAAGATGATATATGAGGTTAGAAAAGTAGTAAGTCTTTCTATATCAAGTTCGTCACTAGTATATGCGTTTACATCTCGGTAAAGAATAAAATCTTGTGTGCTATTGGATTGAAAAGTAATCTAGAAACATGCCGAACACGAGAATTTTGGATCTTTTTGTTAAAATGTGCCTGATTATCGATTTTTTGTAAATAAATTTGTTAATTAAAGGAAATTATATCTCATTGGTACTTTCCTCGTTGTATGAAAATGTTATGTGTCATAACTTTCATAAACTGCGTGTCACAAATATTGTGAACAACTCATTTTTAATGAGTGTAGTAACGTATACGACTTATTAATTGGGAAAATAATCGTTTCGATCATCTGCAAACATAACCTCTATAATATTAGTCACTGGAATATTGAAAATAATTGGGTTTTTTTACATGAATAAAAGATTTACAACTATTTTGAAGATTCTGCTTACTTAAACAAAACTTTAAGTCTCTAAGAAGGTGAGTATTGAAAAATAAAGATAAATTGTTAAATTATGATTTTTGTTTTTTACTCATAATATAATCATCTACACTCAGGAATTTTTTTTAATCAACTATTGTGAAACTGTCATTAAATGTAATGAAAAATATGACTCACTTTCGAATACAATTGACACAAAAGAGTTTTACAGTATTGACTTAGATTTCGTTACCGATCAGTAACTTTGAGTTTTTTTTGATGAAATAATATTAACGCTCATGATATTCGAATATGCTGTTTGATGATGAAATGTTGATCAAAATTTTATATCGTATAAATGTCTCGCTTTTACCAAATTTCAAAAGATTGGAATACAATAAGTGTAATTATTTCCGTCAATTTAATACGAAAATAAGAATTCAATACAATGTTTTCTTGTAACTATATAAGAGAAATAGTATACAATTATGCGAAAAATAATGGAACACCTTATTATTTACTAACTCTTATTTTTTTAAAAAGCGTTTTTACTAATAATTATATAATCGTTATCTTAACTTCATCCTGTTCAAATTTATTATTCAAATATGGTCATTTCGTAGACAGCGTATGATGAATAGCAAGTTTTAAAAGCATTCGAAGATTTTTAACACTCTATATATATTATTTGTTCTAGTCTATTATGCATCTTTGATGCAGAAAATTGATTTCACTTGCTTTTGGCTGAGAAAATAAATTTAATACTTAACAAAATTAATTTTTGCATCCATCTACATATTAAAAGAAACTCATATCCCGCCTGTGTTAAATCCTTGCTTGTTCCATAGAATTTGTATTTTTGCAATGGAATTTGAGGGAATCGCATCTGTACCTTAAATATTACAGTCGTTGGCACCTTGTAATGAGTTTTATCACTTCAACTTCACCTTGTAGCACGAATGAATACTACTTAGCGCCTAAGTGACTGTTTTCTCTCTAAGTAGACATTGAAATATATTTTTATTTCATGAAATCAAAATTACTTATTGTATAATTTTCTTTTACCTGATCAAGATCTATAATGTGTATCGGTTTCCAATTAATGCTTATTTACACAGTTTTTAAACATTTTCGCTCAGATTATTCCTGTTATATCATGGTGTATTCGAGCGATGAATATCAAATGACTTTACACTAACAAGGCCCTTAATCAAAAATCTCAAAAAAACTTAATTTTTAAATTAATAAAATAATACTCGTAAAATTATTCGGTCCATAAAGTTTTTATGACACGAAGAAGTGTTTATGTCCCCATTATATACATTGATTGTCATGTATATTGTATGATGCAGGAGGATCAGATAATGGTTTTGCAGTCAACGAGATATACGAAACGGAAAATCAAGTTACTCTTCAAGATCCTGATACGATTCCAGTTCTCGAAAAAGGCGATGAAGCTGCTCTAGAAAAACAGATGTCTGAAAATTCTGGACCGTTACAGAAAAAAAGGTCTGACATACCAGATGAAACACTTGACTGCAATGATCCTCCATCTTGGCCGCGTATGACTGACGGTGTAAAAATCAATATTGTTATTCAAGGACCAGATCAAGGAAAGGATGCCAATTTTAAGGAATCAGAAATTGAAGGTCGTCGCTTTGCACCACATTGGTTTAAAAAAAAGTTGAAAAATGGTGAAACTGTTGACCGCAACTGGTTGATTTACTCTAAGACCAGCAAAGCAGTATTTTGTTTTTCGTGCTGCCTTTTTGGCTCAGGTTCGTGTAAACCCCCTTCCATTGCTAACAGAAAAGAAGGATTTTCGGACTGGAAAAATATTAATCGCATTTCGGATCACGAAAATTCAGCTGAACATAGAAAAAAATTTTTAGAATGGAGGTCATTTGAGAAGAGAATGAAGAATTTTCAAATGATAGATGACGCTTTGACTGAAGAAATTGTATCCGAACAAAAAAGATGGCGCTATATATTAAAAGTCATTTTAGATGCGATATTATTTTGCGCAAGAAATAACCTACCTCTGAGAGGTTCGAAATGTGAATTAGGAAATGGAGAATCCGTTCAAGCAGGTGTTTTTTTGAACTTAATTGAGCTACTTGCAAAATACGATAGCGTCATTAAACAACATATTACCGGTCACAAAAAAAAACAGTAAACTATTTAACACCACAAATCCAGAACGAATTCATAAATATATTAGGTCAAAGAGTAAGAAGTGAAATTTTTGCTCACGTCAAGAAATCTAAATATTTCGCAATGATGTTTGATTGTACTCCAGACATATCCCACAATGAACAAATGTCACAAATTATACGACACGTTCATATAGAAAATGATAAGGTCACGATCAGGGAAAGTTTTATAGATTTTATCAATACCGAAGAAAAAACAGGGAAAGGTTTAGCAACAGAAATATTTACGAAATTAGAGGCAGACGGAATCGACATAAAAAATGCAAGAGGACAAGGGTACGATAATGGACCTAACATGTCAGGGAAGGAAAATGGCGTTCAAGCATTCATATCAGACAAAAACAATCTAGCCTTATACATTCCATGCGCCGCCCACTGTTTAAATTTAGCTGGGTACCACGCAGCTTCTGCTAATTCGAAAATGTCGTCATTTTTCGGACTTGTGCAGAAAATTTACAATTTTTTTGTTCACTCTACTAGTCGATGGGAGAAATTGATGAAGATCTTAAAAATTACTCTAAAAGGACATTCGGAAACTAGATGGGCTTCGAAAGCTAAAGCTGTGAGTGCCTTGAATTTGCAAATCAAACAAGTTTATGAGATACTGAAGGATATGAGTGAAAATGCCCTGAATGCTGAGACTAAAACGAATGCAAAGAGCTTATTGGGATGCATAGACTACGAATTTCTGTGTTTTTTACAGACTTGGAATCAAATTCTAACGAAAATAGATCGCGTCAATCAAGCTTTACAATATAAGAGATTATCAATAAAAACAGCTGCTGAACTTATAAATGGACTCAGTCTCTCTCTACAAGAAGTCCGTAATTCTGATTTTAAAAACATATTCGATTGCGCTTCTGAAACTGCGAAGAAAATTGGTATTCCAGCGGAAATGAAAGAAACAAGAACGAGGAAAAAAAGAAGAATGGAACCTGATGAAGCAGAAGATGACGGTCCAACTATGTCGACAAATCAAAAACTTCTTACGCCGATATTCGAGTCAATCGATCTTTTCCTATCACAACTGAATTGGAGGTATGAGGCACTAATGCAGGTATCTAACAATTTCGGATTTCTCTCCGGAGATCTTCTTTGTAAAATGGACTCTGCAGATCTACAAAAAGCTGCCGCAGATTTGGCACTTCAATATGACATAGATTTAAATGCTTCGGAAATTTGCAGTGAAATTGTTGACTTCAAACAGACAGCTATTCAAACTGTGGAGAATATCGAAAAAGCCACTCCTTTAGAGTTGCTTCAAATGATCTACGATTGCGGACTACAAGAATCATATCCGAACATAGCAATCGCCATTCGAATATTTTTGACCCTACCAGTAACGATCGCTTCTTGTGAAAGCAGTTTCAGTAAATTAAAATTGATTAAAAATTACCTTCGCTCGATTATGGGTCAGACACGTTTATCAAACATGGCAATTCTGTCTATTGAAACGGAAATCACAAATGCTTTAGATTTTGATGAAGTGATCGACGAATTTGCTTCTATGAAAGCCAGAAAAATCACGCTGTAATAATGGACATATCAATTGATAATACGTTGATGGACAAAGCTTTGCAAATAAAGTTCATTCGCGTTTATGCTATGTGTTACATGTATATTTCACTGTGTAATATATTTCACAGTATAACTCTGTGTTAATATCCAATGACAATTTGGACAATATAGAGGTATGTAATAAAAGTTCATTGGAGTAAAAATTGTTTAAAGTCTAATTCGATATTGTTTTTAGGTTCTTTTTACATTTTACAATAGGGGCGCCGATTTGACTTGTCGCCTCAGGCGCCAAAATCGGTCACTACGGCTCTGCTCTCCAAGGTATTTACTTTTTGATTAAACAGCTCACGGATAAAGTCGACAATTCTTCTGCTCAAAATGCCCATAGATTTTCCAATTTAGAGATAATGATGGAAAACCAGCAAAAAGAAACACAAGCCAGCCTACAACTAATGAACGAGAGAGTAACAGCGCTTGAAGAACAGGTAAAAGCCAATCAACGAGAAATAAATAAAGAACCTCAACTTGCGCTATCGGCAGAGCGACGCATACAAAAGCTCGAAGAGACAGTCAATCAAAACAAAAAGCTAGTCGAATTACCTGGAAAGCTTGAAACGGAATTGAATAAATGTAAACAATGGATTGATCGAGCGGAAAAACAAACGAGGCGAAATAACATCATTATCAAAGGGCTGTTATTGAAAACAAATGAGGTGAAGAGAGAGGTGAACGACTTTCTTCAGGAGAATTTCAACCTTGTAGACAAAGTTGAAACTGCTAGATCATTTGGAAAGATGAATAATATTTTTATTACGATGAAAGATCTCGATTCAAAAATGGAAATCATGAAAAATAAAAAAACCAAACTTGGTAGAACGACGCCTATTTATATTGAGAACGATTTGACGGAGGATGAAAGAAGAATTGCTGCTAAACTAAGAATCCGGGCTAGAGAAGAGAGAAGCAAGGGAAAAAAAGTTATGATCAGAGACCAGAAAATATGCATCGACAATGATTGGTACACATTGGAAAAAAATGAAACGGATTTAAAACCAGTCAATGCCCCACGTATGTATGCCTCACAACTGATGAACCACCAGTCAAAAAACGATTAGAAAGGGAGGAGCTGAGGATCGCCTTGTGGAACTGCAATGGTTTCTCAAATTACCTACAAAATACGGAGATACTAGAGGAAGTGGAAATCTACTGTTTGACAGAAACGTGGCTTACTTCTGCCCCTCAAATAAATCCTAATACAAGCCAGACATGGAAAGTAACCGAGACTCGTGCACTGAAGGACAAGACCAAGGGCAGAGCCAGCGGCGGTATAACGATTTTTTCAAGGTATAATTTGGATGTGGAACTTATTGAAATTGAACCGTGTTGGGTCATTGTTAAATCAAGTAAAATAAAACTTATCTTAATCGTAGTATATTTTAGTCCTAACATTAATATTGAGATTGCTTTAGAAATGCTCCAAGTAAGCATCTCAGAAATCTTATCTACGTACAATGAATACACAGTGATAATAGGAGGGGATTTCAATGCTAGATTAGGAGATTTAGATGAGATTAATGATGATATGATACAGTCTACGAAATTACTACATCCAAGAAAATCTTTAGACAAAATTAAAAATACGCGGGGGACTATTGTTGGTGACTTTATGTTTTCAAATGGATTTATAGTTTTAAATGGAAGAGCACAAAGTGACTACCCGGCAAATTTTACTTATTTATCCTACGCAGGGGCGTCGGTAATAGACTTATTTTGGATGAGAGTGGTTGATCTTGAAAAAGCTATAGACTTAAGAGTAGACTTTAAAAATGTTTTATCTGATCATTTTCCAGTTATAATGACAATAAATATGGAGTATAGAAACTGTGATAAAAATGTTAATTCAGGTAGTAAATTGGTACAGTGCATGGGATATTCTCATATGTACCTCAATATATATTCGAAATTCAGTTATATTAGGTCAGAATTGAATGAATATATTTCTGCATCGCTCAATTTGATCCAAAACTATGAAGTATACTCATACTTGATGAACTTGAAATACATCTGCTGAGAGTTGATTAAGTTGAAACAAATCGACATTTAACTAATGGAAACCAATCAGATCTGCTTAGATCTCGTAATATCCAATTAAATCGAGTTTTGCATAGTGCCATTGAATAAGATAAAGAAAATATCGCATGCATTTTTTGTAATATAGTGGGAAACATTTTTATAACTAATCCCGTACGTAGCCAGAGGTGCCTGCATTCGATGATTTCAATATTATTAACAGTTGAAGCGGGCTTAAGTTTGATAGTATCTTATTTTAATTGCAACATGACCTAATTGGATGAGGTTGAATACACATGGATTCTGCTAAAAAATTAGTACACCTTAGTAGACCGGTCAAAAATTGATCAATTATAGCGATTCGTTTCAATGATAATTAATGACGTTCAGTTACATTTATTCAGAATCTATGTAATGTTTCCAGATGAACCCAGAATTAATGAGAATAATGCAAATCTGCGCTGGCACAAAGAAGTTTAATAAAATCTGGTGAATGTATTCACTAGACCTATTTCACGAAATCCAATCAATTCAAATTCAATGTAACTATGTTCCACTTGATCTGATTAGGTCTTACCCCAAATAAAATCAGATCTGATAGTTTCTTTCGGCAGTCAATGATACGAACATCATCAAATCTAATCACTTCTAACCACTAATGAGATTGTTTCTCAAGTTCTCTTCAGAATACTACAACCAAAACAGTACAACGAGACACTCTGTCTGTTATATCTCCACAGTCAACACACAAGTAGAAATGATTTCCTTGATCGCGTGTCCAGTTCGATTCCATTCCACCGACGGATAACTTTTCTTACTTTCGTTTCGGGGCGTCTTCACTCACGCGGAAGTAACCGGTTTCTTCCGAGTCAAAGAGCTTCAGCAGTGTCTAAGTATTGCTTGTCTACCACTTCTATTACGAATACCATCGATGGCCCAAGTCACTGTGACCACGCACACAAACATCGTTGACCCCATCCGGATACTCCTGAATAATTCAGCGCCCTCGAGGACTATTGGCTCTTCATTGCCCGCGGGGCATTTTATTTGTCCGGTAAATCCGGTACTAAACGTGTCAGAGGAACGCAATTCTTGACATGGATTTCCAATTTGCCTTCTACCATTCTTATTGTTTCTTATTGGTATAATTGGGCGATTCTGAAACGTTGCAGGGGAAAATAACAGCGTTGCCTTTTAGTATTCATCTTCGTTCGCTTCATTAGCGCCGCACAAAAGTAGCTTTTAATAATTGAGTCTACTCGGAATAATGGTAGCTATTCTGATGTCCCATTGTCTAGAGCTTTGGACTCGTGCTGCTTTATCTTGAGCTGCTTATTTCACTTTGCGGTTATTCTTTTGTTCTCTATTTTCATAGGAATTATGAAGTGGTTGATTTTTTTAGAAGAATCAAGTTTGGGCTGGCTTCGTGCAGGTTTTTAGGGTATCTACTGATCTGAAATAATAAGTCAGTAAATTTTTTCAGATGTATCGGAACTAAGAAATAATTGATCAATGGAAACAGCAAGATTCTTGATTTTATACAGATGATGTTACCGAAATGTACAAATATTTCATTAACGATTTGTTTTATGATGTAAATAAGTCAACATTAAAGATATTTCGATTATATAGAAGACACGAAAAACGAAATACAAAATTTTGAGGAACTTTTCTGCTTTTTTGTTCTATTTCTCTATATTTATGAAATAACTTACCTCTCGCCGTCGCCGCTTCCGCCCCCGTCGTCTCAAAAAGCTGACTGTACCTCTACGTATCAATATATAGATTGTAACCCTCCGTGTAAATAAGTCGACTGTACTACTCCGTTAGAGTGATTAAAAAAACATTTTTTTAAAATTTAAATGACTCCCAGGCTGAAAAAGTTCGGTTTAATAAAATGTTGTATAAGACATTTAATTTTTATAATAACTCAAAAGACTTCATACGATTTTATGTTTTTAGATTTCGATCAAATTTACATTGTTCGATGATTTATTGATACAATAATGGTTTTTTATGAACATTGGAAAATTTTTCTTTCATAACACAGAACGACAAAATCTAAAGTTTTTGAATGGAAAAAAATGTCACTTTAATTTTTTAAAGGTGTAGGGTACCATTAGAAAAGCTTAACTCTGAATTTGCACCCCTCTCAGCCTCTTAACTTCGGTGTCATCTTGAATCAAAGGGTTAGATTGGTTTTTTGCTCATAACTACCATAGTTTTGGTTTCTGAAACCAAGTACAAAAAGAATTTCTTGAAAAAAAATAATACCTACAAAACGATGTCTTTAATAACTTTATGCACTCATTTTTTCATGTCAAAAATTCGATTATTTAAACAAAAAAACAGCAGAATATTAGTTTTTTTGCAATTTCTCATTTCCTATCAATTGGATTGTGAATTTTTACGAACAAACGTTGTAGAGCGGCAGATTATGTACATTTTATAAAATTAACTTTTTTCTTTTTAAACCAATATTTTTCGTTCTACAACGCGCCAAGTGAGCCATGTTTGGAAAAACACTAATATTCCGCAGTCGCACTGCACGATTTGCAGATTACTCAAGATTTCCCAACGTAACAAACATCTTCTAATTTTTGTGAATACACCTTTTTTTATTACTACATTCATTGTACGTTCTTATAGATATTGCACTATACGATATAAATAAATTAATAAACAATCGATCAATTTTCAAGTAATTCACAATTCACAATATATTCTACTTACCGGATAATACTGCAAACGGATATTTTTGATGTAACGTACCTATGCATTGCAATGGAAATTTGTTTGTCTAGTAGAAACAGTTTAATGATAATGTAATTATTCGCACAAAAACCCATTCTCGGTTGGAAAAATGTAAAAAACGATAATCATGTGTGGGTAGTTGAAGAAAATTTGCAATGAAGTTCTTAACAGTTTATGTTTTGACCAGACACTAACTCAAAAATTATTGTTTAAAATTTAATTATGCGTAGAGAAAACTATAAGTACGATTCGTTGAAAAATAAAGTTGTAAATAATCATATCAAGATATGAAAATCAATTTGTTTATCAATTTTTGTCCAAAATAACATTTTATTTACAGATGAACTTTCAGATTTTTTTTGGATCATTGGAACCATTTGTTAAATGAAAAATTCATTCGTTAATTAAGACCGTCATCATTATTCATGCGGAAATTCATTATAAAATTCGTGAAAATACACTGTTTTGTGTAATAATGAAAGTGCGAGTGATAATTGAAACTGAGAGTAATAATTTAACAACTTGACCTATTTTACATTGTTTTATGATGTTTGCCTTTGAATAAGTGAGCTGAAACTTATTTTTTTATGAAGGAGCTGAAGATAGTACATGAATTATAAATGAATCGTAAGAATTGTTGATGGAATTGAAGCAGTCCTTTGAATAATGTGAAAATAACGTTTATAAGTGATTCTAACAGTTAAATGTGCCCAACAAGGTGACAAATACTTCATTTAGGAGATAAACGAGATGTATTTTTATTAACAAATGGCTTTAGTATAAACAAATTTTCGCAGTGGATTCTCAAGTTGAGTAAATCTCGTATGTGGGTATAACAATCGACCTTTCAACAGAGATCTCTTTGAAATTCTCGGATAGATTTTTTGGGTATTGGACAATTTGAAAAAATCTTCGATTGTTCATAAAAGAAAAAGGAAAAAAGAAATTTTATTGTTCAAGAAAGAAATTTTAGTGTCAAATTAATCATCGAACGTTGTAAATTTGTTGGAAATCCAACCACAGAAAATCGTATAAATTTTTTTTGAGTTATTTACGAAACTAAATGTATAATATACAACATTTCATTAAAATCAACTTTTTATCGTTTTCAGCTAATTTTTTAAACATTCGTCTGCCGCACCGTCTAAAAATACTACGATTCAGTTTTTTTGTGCTGAAAATGTTTTGGACTTCCTAAAAGCTGTTATAGCCTGAAACTTATTTGAATTTGAAAATAATGTTATTCTGAATCTCCCTACCCTCCGCGTCAGTATGTAGGTTGTACCCCTCCGTATCAATGACTCGACTGTATCTCTCCGTGTTAATAAGTAGACTGTATATCTCTAAGTCAGTTATCTGAGCTTTTCATCAATATAGAAAATAATAACGGTGAAGTCGATTGACTGACATGGAGCCGTCGACTTACTGATACGGAGGGGTATAATCGACAGAAATTTCACTGATGTTTCCAAAAATTCCTTAATATTGTCAGAAATCCTCCTAAATTCTCCGACGTTTCTGAACATTAAAAAAATTTTTTTGTGTAATAAACGATATTTCTAAGAATCCCTCGATATACTCGGAAATTCTGAAGTATATTACTCAAAATTATAAGGAATTACAGGAAATTCTCAAAAATTTCTCGAGTATTTCTAGAAAATTACGAAAACTGGAGGATATTACCAAAAGTCCGAGAAAATTTCTACAAATTTTAAGATACATCCTGAAATTATGAAAAGTTAATGTTTACTACCTGAAAATTAAAAATTTCGGTTTCGCTGGGAATTTCTATAAACGTACAAAGGTACCAGAAATCAAAAAATTATTTATAAAATCCCTAGAATTCCTAAATATTTTTGGAAATTCTCACAAAATCTTGTATACTCTTGTAGAGTAATCAAATATTCCCGTAAATCTTCGGGAATTTCTGATAATCCTGTGAAAATCGTGATGTTCGTCGAACTTCTGAAATTGAATAATTTTAAAATTCTTAAAAATTTTCTTGAAATTTCCAGATTACTGAAAATTTTCTAAAAATGATGAACATTATAAAACTTTACGTGAAAAAAAAAATCAGAATAAATTACGAAAATTCCAGAAAAGAAAAAATCATCATGATACAATCTCCAAAATTTTAAATTTTACATCGACAATAAGAGATCGAGTTTTAAGTTATTTTCTTCACATCTCCAGAATTGAAATTTTTCTTTTTTTCCTATTTCAATTGATATTGATTACATTTACAATGTAATTGGTGTAAAATGAATCGGTATAATCTAAGTCAATTCCAGCATTTTTCATTTTACATTGGAATAATTAATTAGCTTTTGTCGTGTTTAATAGCATCGAGAAATTAACATCTATGAAGGGTGCATGGAACCAAGCACTTAGTCAACGTCGGGTTAGCACCCGTTTCGAACTCTTGAATCGAGAAACTTTGAAAAGCCTGTCCCTCGTCATGATTAATGCTGCGTAAGTCGCTGGGAATTGCTTAATTCTATCAATAAATCTCTCGCATCTTTCAACGTGTTTGATTCTCTAAGATTCATGCGCGATAAATGATGTTGAACGCCCAGAAAAATCTTGATCCGGAGGGGTCAGAAAAGTTGATTCAATGCGTTCCCGAAAGGATTTACATTTCTTCGACAAAAGTTTTTTTCAACTTGAACCGTATAACTGTATCAAACTCATAACGTAGAAATTTGTAACACAGTTTCAATATGTCATTAAAAATGATCTACTTTGCATTTTGATAAAAATTTTTAATTCACTCTATTCGATGCTGTTTTTTTCCTGAATGGAATAAAGAATTCTTGAGAAATGAATATAAAGACACTTGATAAAAAATAGGAACTTCTATTTTTCAAACTTATTTAATTATTTGAAGAAAATACATTGAAAAAGCTTCAAGTCTGCGCTGGAAAATAGACGTGGAATGTAGTAATCCTAAAACTGCCCTACAGGTGGCGCTCCATTTCATATTCCCGCCACAAAACCTGGGTTACCATAGAATAATAGTAGAAGCCTGCGTTTTTCAAAGAAGATTTAGATTTTTGATTTTTGACAAAATGGTGTAATGCAACAAGTAATCAACCTTAAAATTGAAGTCTGTTTTTATCT
>JABFQI010000217.1:0-13386 GCA_022816925.1 Trichacis sp. ZL-2020 | reverse complement strand
TTCAAATTAATTACAATTGCCCACAATTATCCTGGGAAATCCATTACAGGCGTACGTATTACATGCGAATTCGCTTTCTTTGTTGGGAATACCGTTCGATTTTTTTATCGTCTATTTATTAATAATTTAACAGAAACGCTCAAGTGGCTTTTACATGGAGCGATTTGCGACACCGACGGCGACAGCGACTATCGCCGCGATTGATTTCGACACTACCGAAATCCTGCGCAGTGGGTTGCTGCGACCGCGCATGTTGGATATGCGGACAGTCCGACAGTTGATAAAAATCGCGGCGATCGTCGTTGGCGACGTGAAGTTGTCGCTGGCGATCGTCGCAATCGCCGTCGCTGTCGCAAATCGCCCCATGTAAAAGCACCTTTACTTTCGCGGTAAATTCAACCAGCGAGGGTTCCGTCAAAAAACCACCACGCGGCAGCACCATCAGGCGCGGAGCGAATAGGCCAAAAATGAGGGGCCGCTTTTAAATGGAGTGGAAGACTGAGCGAGAGAGATCGCATGCTTTTGTGCGAGTGAGAAATACACCGAAACGTCTCAAGGTAGTACTGCCACTTTTGAAATAACAAACAGATTTTCTCAAAATTTCGCGATAGCACGCGAAATATATTTTTAAAATAGTGTGCAAAATTTCAAGTCTTTCCACTACAGACATATTTACATGTTACATACATCTGTATAGGTAATATATACAGATATATAACAATATAAATATATCGGTAGTAGAAAGATTTGAAATTTTGCACAACATTTTTTGAATATATTTTACGTGTTACTGCAAAATTTCGAGAAAATGTATTTGTTATTTCAAACGTGGCAGTACTACCTCGACAAGTGGCGATCCGAGCGTCTTCCGCTTGTACTACAGAAGGCCCCTATTGCGGAGATGGGGAGTCAACACAAGTCAACAGACCCTGCTGTTTTTAGGGCGTTTCCTTTACGTAATTTCATTTCGATAACGCCGTCGAAAAATTACATTATTTAATCAATAAACAGCAAAGACTATTGCACTGCTCGAAGCTTTTGCGAATTGTTCGACTCGGCATTTCGTCTAATTCATTGAACATCTCAGTACTCGTCCTGAAAAAATGCGTCCAACATTACAAACCACCGAGGGTGACAAGGATCAAAAGGCAAATAAAAAATCCGTACTGTGCGAAATTATCAAAACTTTTTCCGAAATAGCATAGGAAGTATTAAAAAAATTAAAAATACAAATCACATTTGAACTGTCATTTTCATCTGAATGTTTTTCTACAGTTTAACCTTCATTGCTATCCTACTGAAATAACAGCGATTTCGTTGATATATATGTTTTCCTACTAATCGACAACATAACATTTTCTGTACTTTCACATTTTCGGATGCACTCTCGATTACTATAACGAGAATCATTTTACACGAAATTTTTTTTCCTACAACATTTACACGAGTGTCATTACATCGTTTCTTTACGAATTTGTTACCTGTCGTTTGCCATAACAATGTCAACACACGATTACGCCTACTTCAGAATATCTTAAAGTTGTGTTTTCAAATTTTTGATGAATCGGAAAATCACTTTACACGAACAAATTGCGTTAGAGAAAATTATCGATGGCCCACTGTACAACAAAATGTTTGTCACCTTCTGCAAGTGAAACAAAATGTCAAACATCTATCGCAAGTGACCCTTGACACCTACTCGCCAAGAAATTGTTCCATTCAACAGACACATTTCGAGAGTAACAAATTGTTAACATCTCTTACTTCGGCAGGAGCCTGCGTCAATTACAAGTTTGTGCAATCGTTAAAATTAAAAACAGCAATTTGTCTTTGCCCTTGACTCTGTGCGGACGCGGAGATATGGCAATATCCATTACATCGCGAAGAAAATCGACGCGTACTTTATCCACATTCCCATAAGGCCCATTTAACAGTAATTTTCTTTCGTACTGGCGTCCATTCATTAAAAAAAAAAAATCCAATACAAGAATTTCTCAGTTGAAAAAATCCAATACATGAAATTTCCTGAGATCTAATTTCAAGACAAACGGAACAAAATGTTCCGATCGTAGTTGCAATTACTGGAACTGGTCAATAACGAACAGTAATTCTGAACTTTATGACATTGATAATACATGTACATATTTACAAATACTTCAGTCGAATGAAATACTTTTTCTAAGATGACGCTTAATTGTATTATTTATTGCAGGATTTCTTGGGCAACGTCACACACGATCGTACGTCGAAAGATGAGCCTCACCTTTACCGACGAGATGAACCATCGACATCGAAAAAAAGAAAAATTGATTATTCGAATAAGTCGAAAGACTTGGACTGCAATCCATATCAGAAAAATCAAAAAATTATCAATGAAAAACCGTCTCCCAAGAATGTAGCGAGTCAAAACAACGGACAAACAGAAATGCTTGACAAGGACCATGCAACGTGTACCAGTAATCCAACTCCATCCGTGGAACCTGCAGAGACATTACAGATTAGAGGGAATTCTTTATCGTCCACACATTTACATTCACGGAATCGAAGGAGTCGGAGTATCGAGATTGTCAGAGAAACTATTGAAACGAAAGAGGCGACATGTAACATCTTTCACGCACCGTCCTGTGCTGCCGAAGGTGAAATTTTTTTAACATCTCAATACCGAGTTCTTGTTAATTGCTTTTTCTTCGATACATTCATTATTGCTGTGTTCTGGAACGTCCCAATTGTCGTTACAATTTTCAAAGACGCTCCAGACGTTTCTACAACGATACACTTGCAAGCTACCCACGACTCTATAAAAATGTTTCAATCGTTGCAGAGTAACTTAGCATGCATCTCGAGTGTACAAAGTCAACTATTCGTCAACTTGTAAACCGTCTTCCCACTACTGAAACCTTTTTTTCATAAAATTTCACCATTTTTCTACCTCCGAAAGCTCGCAATGAAATTTTGAAACAATGTGCACTTTTATCGACTTTCTGAAAACTCTGTGTACAACTTGGCAATACTCGACAACTTTCCTCACATTTGTACAAAATTTTTTAAAAAATTTCTACAATTTCCCAGGAATTGACATTCAAATCCACAATTTGTCAAATCTTTGTACAGTATTTCTAAATTTCGTTCATTATTTCTCTTATTTTGAAAATTACCCACATTTACTGTGGATAATTTTGAAACGTTCGCGACATCGACCAAAAGTGCCACGTATTTTATAAATTTATTACTCGTTTTTGTACACTCTACAAATTCCTTCACTTATTTACAAACTTCTTCTGCGTCCGCTTAAAGCTTTGGAAAAACTCGGAAATTTTGTCGGAAAGTACAGAAAGGAAGCATAACTGTCTAGAATTTTGCAACACTCTCCATTCCCTTTCTACATACTTGAGTACTTTTTCGAGTCTTTGAAATATTTCAGAACATTATCAAATGTTCCGCACACTGCAGAATCTTTTGGAACTCTTCGGGACTTTGTACATTCGTCTAGACGAATCAAGAATATACGAGACGTGTCTAGAACCTTTTGCATAGTTCAAAAAATTCGCAAAAACAGTCTGCCACATTCTGCGACATTCTTCAACCTTGACAATACTCCATCACTGTCAGCAGTTTCGTATCGCTTTTCGAATTTTTCAAATTATTTCATAAATCTTTACCACTCTCCACAATTTCGTGAAAAACTTAAAAACGTCCTAGACTTTTTTTGACAATTACGTAATATTCTACAATCGTCTTAAACCGATGCGACCTTCTACAACTGGAAACTTTTGCTTCTCCCAAGACTTAATTTTTAATTTTCCGCATTTTACAACCTCGACAGCGTCAAGTGCCGTTAATTTCTACCGATTTACCGCCCACATGACGATTTTTGTCCACATTTCAAAGCTTTCTCTTCGTTTCTCGTAAAAATATGGGAAAATTTTTTTTCCAACTACCACGGACGTACATTTCGTCGTAGAATATCATTGACAGTATCGGCACAATACAATATACCGTTTTCATTTGTTTATTTATTTATTTAAATTTTTCACAACAGGCCTTTAGGCCCACAGAAACTTTATGTATAAATTTTTTCAACCACATACGCACATTTAATCTTTACTGTTCACGATAATACCTTACATACTAGTTACATTATTTGTATTCATAAATTTTTCATTTAACATTTATCGTAACAGATTCCGAGGTGAGTTGCATTACATTATTGTTTAAATACACATTACCTAGTCTCACAAGCCTTCCAATAACACAATTAAACTCGAAGTTAGTTTCATAATATTTTTGTTTTGAAACCTTACTTCAGTTCTCGTGTCACAGTTTCTAACCTGTTCCACAAACAAATCTCGCCGTTCTTTACACCGGAGTTTGTTCTTAATTAATTTAAACAGAAATATAACATCATTAACTAGGCGCCACGATTCTAAAGTTGGAATTTCGGCTTTCTTAGCTATTATTGAACAATCATGATTTATTAAAGGATTTCGTAGATGCCCTTCGAAGCCCACATAAACAAAAAATTTATGTTGGATTCTTTCCAATTTAACTTCATTGCACTGCGTGTAAGGGGACCAAATAGATGAACCGTAAATTACTTTCGATTTAACAAGGGCATTGTAAAGCATAATAATGGTTTTTATTTCTCTGAAATCTTTAGTTTGCCTTTCGATAAGGCCTACTACTTTTTATGCTTCTTTTGTTACGAAGTTAATACGTGCATTGAAATTTAATTTGTTATCGATTGCAATCCCAAAATCTTTTATTTCTTCAACCTCATGTATAAAATCTCCATTTAATTAATATTGGAAATTAAACATTTTTTGCGATTTTGAAAACTTCATAACGTTACACTCAATTACATTTAGGCTTATTTAATTCGTACGACACCAATTGGCCGAGCCCTCAAAATCCTCCTGCTGTAACCAGCAATCCCCAATATCTCTTATTACTTCAACAAATTTACAATCGTATGCAAATAAATATAATATTGCGTTTTCAATCACTACTTTCGTGTCGTTGTTGAAATAAGCAAATAAAATGGTGCCAAGAGGAGACCCCTGGGGTACTCCTGACTTTACCTTTATTGGATAAGAATTTTCATTTTTATATTTTACAATCTGACTTCTTCCAGACAAGTTGTTAGATAATAAATTAAGTACTGATACAGGTAAATACAATTTCTTAAGTTTTTCACAAAACATTGAAATGTTCACACTATCAAAAGCTTTTGCAAAATCTGTATAAATGACATTTACCTGTAATCCCGTACCTACGGCAACTGAAATCTCATTCGTAAAATGAATTACATTTGTACTTGTCGAACGTGCACTAACACGCATGTTGTTCGTGTATTACGATGCGCTCAATTATCTTTTTAAAAAAGTCTGCTAAAGTACTGTGAAAAATTTTTGCAAACGAATTAGATGTAATTATTGATCTACAATTTTTAACATCATTTTTATCCCCATTTTTGTACATTGGAGTAATGTAGCTTAATTTCCAGTTCTCAGGTATTTCATGACAATTCAAACATTCATTAATTACTACAGTTAACCCTTCAACAAAAGCATGAGCTGTTTTTCTAATGAACGATGTAGGAGAATTCCATCTTCTCCCGCACTGTTATTATTTTTAAAATCTTTTAATTTATTACAAACTGATTCGTTCGTGATGTAGATATTTAAATCAATGTTTGATTGTTCCAAACTTTCACTATCTAGAGAAGGATTCAAAGTATTGGCCTCAGTGGCGTATCAGGTCTGAAAGTGCTTCGCAAACGTACTAACAATATCTTGAGTATTACTCGTTGTGATATTATTGAATTTCATCGTATTTGGAAGCCCCCCATCGTTTCGTTTACAATGAATATAAATCCAACATTTGTTAATGTCGGCGTTAATTGTCTTTTCTCTTTTATCAATGTATCTACTGTGACCGTGACGAAGTGCATTTTTTCGCTGTGCCCTTGCCCTTGAGAATTGCGTACAATTTTCACTATTCTGTACTAATTTAAATTCAGTATGTCAACGCTTCTTTTCGAGCAGTAACTGTCTAAATTTTTCTTCAAAATTACAAGTTCCACTATCATTACTTAACGTTTGAGTTGCAACATAACGAGTCACACAACCACCCGGCTGTTCGTAGAAATACTGTAACGCGGCAGTTAACGACATACATGCAATATGGGCTCAATGTACCCTACAGAAATAGATTACGAAATTTTCAAAATCGCAAATGTCAAAGTTAGAGGTAGCATAAGTATAACCAAGTGTATTACTGTAATTGATGTTTGTCTGTAAATTCACAGAAATGGCCGGATGATATTTATCAATTTCAATTAGTAAATTATATTTTTTCCAATTATTAACTTCGATGCGCTACCAACTGCAACGTGTACCCTACACAAATTTCCAGACAAATCTGCATTTTTGTACGACCTTTGGAAACATTCCACCAGTCGCTGCGACAGGCTCTCCATCCCTTACATTATCTCCTTTTTTCAATATTTTTCAATACCCCGCCGACTTGTTCGTAGGAACAAATTTCGTATCTTTGTCACATGCGACGCATTCATTGTACATTCATCTTGGACATCCCCCCACCTTTTTCTCTGCAACAACGTCGTATTTGGACAGCCGCCAGGCTACTCCATCGTTGTACAACTTTTCAAAACATTATACATTTCAAAAAAAGTCAGACTCGCGTCGGCGAACAACGAAATAAACTATTGCCTACAGTCTGTGTCGCTGTCATTATTATTATGATTATTGGCATTAAATCTGTCGCTATTAACTACCTACCGTACCGTTACATTTCCATGACCTGTCGACATTGCATTATAGACGTGAGATGCTCGAAGCGCAAGTTAAATTGCTAAATACACTTACAATTGTATTAAAAAATTTTTCACACGTCCGGGTTACAGCCGCATCCACGTCGCGAAAACCAACACAACCGGCAGCGTCAAAACAACCTGACATCGAATTCCCGCGGGCCTCCACGTATTTCATGAAACCACAACCCAACGACAGCAAGGAAACCCCTGTACATTCCTCCGGAACAACTCGGATTCGCAAATTTCCGGGACCTGCTGGATTACTGCCACACAAACAAAACTCGCCATTTCCCTCAACATCGAGCCAGGTAGTCCTCGAGAATATGGAACCAGGAAAAAAAAACATTACCTACTTCCTTCGCGGCGACACGAACAATGCATTCACTTGCGGGGCTTGGCAAATGATGCTTCACGATCTACCTCGTAATTTCTTGAAAGACGACATCGCGATTATCAAAAGAAACATCAGATGCAAAGACAGACTGCAGAAAGTTCCTTTTTTGGCAGGTGTTCTAAAAAGCATACATTACGATCGAAGCAGTCCTCTTGCGATTTTACAAGACATCTCGGACGAAGTCGCCTGTCACTTTCATTACGAAATTCCCAAACTTTACCCCCATGCTTTGGTTCGCGGAGCTGCCTTACTACTCAGGAACGTTGGATTCGTCACAACCACCGTTAACGAAGAATGTTACGCTCTCGTTACTTCGAAAAGCATCGTCGCAATTTACACCGATAACGGTAGAGCAGCGACTACCCCGTTTCTAGAGTCCATCCGTGAAACTTGTACCGACATCGATAAGCACCGCGACGGGTTTTTCCAAGATGATTTTGTCTCGACTGAAATCGCGAACAATAACATCAAACACGACAACAAGACGGAGAAACGGGAAACCTCAATGAAAGAAGATATTTTTCGAGACCGTCTCCTGCTTGACGTCGGTCACGAATTGCTTCGTGATTGCCGTTCCAAGAAAAACATGGGGAAAGAAAGTAATTCAAAGTTTCGTGAAAATAGAGCTTCGACGTCGAGTTCCTCCACGGCAGATCGTACGAAGAATTTTGAAACGCCGTCGGGTGTACGAAAACCTGTACCTGCTAACTTTTTGAATTTCGGAGACAATTTCTTTCATTGCGACTACGGGGATGATTCAATGTCACAGATATCGTGTCCTTCGACATCGACTGAGAAAAACCTCAAAAATAGCAGTATCGACGATCCAAAAATCTGTAATACACCTCTACCGGATTCTCTGAAAGCATCGATTAGTTCGAAATCTGTCAAATGTTTGTTCGATTGCGACGACGACGAAATATTTTCACAAATTAACATGGACTTTTAGAGTTTCTTGTTTTCAAAAGCGACGTACAGACCGCGGCTCCGTACTGCACGGAACATAATTACTTTCAAATCACTTTCGTCCAATGAATGTACGAAATTGTGAAAATCAAAATTTAAACGAAATAAACGACAACGAAGCTTTAGGCACGAAATTGATTTTCCAGAACACTTGATCTGCATTTTTTTCGTGGAAGCCCATGTCCCTCGAAAAATTCTACAGAGGACCCAATTCGATGTCACGAGCTTGATTGCATTTCTTTAATTACAAACGTCGACTCCCACTGAACCGTAACAATAATACTATTTCCATTTACCATTCAACGGCATCGATCGAAATGAAAGTTTTCAATTTTGCGTTCCCTCTCGACAGCCATAGTAACTCCGATTCTTACAAGAATCCTAAAAATCCTTATAAGATTTTCAAATTTCTTTCAAGGACGACCTAACAAAAACGTTACAAGATTTTCAATTCTCATTACGTGACGTAATAAAAATCTTACAAGTAATTTCTAGTATCAGATAGCCTTATTTGGTTGTCCAACATTCTTACAAGGTTCTTGGAAATTCTTATAAGGTCAGTGAAAATTCTTACAACTTGACATTCTCATTATGTTCATTTTTTAATCTTTTGTTATGTTTTATCGATAAACGGCAAATACTGACGCTTGGACCAGGTTGTAATCGTTATCTCATTCAGAAATATAGTCTTTTTTTATAATACAGTCTTTGTTACTTCACTTTCTTAAAAATGTAAATATTTCAAAACAATCCAAATACTTGACAAAAAACTTGCTACAATTTGTGGATTTTCTACAACAATTCGGAAATTATACATTCATAACAGTGAAGGGATTGAGTAATAAATAAATGAAATGCACCCTTCGAATGTTCTTTTTGTACACTTGCGATCTCTTGCGATTACGAGTTTTGTAAGAAACGCCCAATTTTTTATAAAAATCAGAAATTTTTCATAAAAACCACTCATGTTTTTGCGAAATTTCCGACTTTTATACAGTTCATTTTCCGAAAATTTTGTGTAATTTTTAGTATTTATAATACGAATTTAAAAAAAATTTTATAAACAATATTTTGTATAACATGTATCCACTACTACACAACAATGTACTGAATAATTTTTGTACTTCAGTATAACATTTTGTCCTTCATGAAACATTGAAATTTTATGAAAATATTTTCAACATTACAAAAAAGTTAAATATTGATAGAAATTGTTTATTTTTACGCATGTTAATTCGAGTAGAATTTTTCGTTAAAATTTTTTTTTTTTAAACATTTTATGAGCTTCATTTTTTAAAATTAAAACATAAATATTCTTTGCATAAACGTTGGCTCATGAAAGTTCTGAAAACATATTTCATTACACAGCCTTTCATGAAATTCATAATCATTGGGAACGAATAAACCTTAAAAATCACTAGCAACAGCGGTTCTTACAAGAATTAGGAATATCCTTATAAGAATTTGAAAATTCTTACAATGTCAAAGAATTAAGTTGATTCTTAGAAGGTCAATCACAATATTTATACATTGTCAAAGAAAATCGACAACTGACGCACAAAGGTACATTTTTCAAAGAGATTGCGATTCTTGAACTCTTGTTAATTTTTTTTTTATTTACTTTCTACGTACACCAGTGGAAAGCTATCATTTCGCGGCCGTATGTCGCTTCCACATTGAATATTTGTACAATTTATATCATGTTTCGGAGAGTTGAAGATGATTCTATAAAGTTGCGTGACATTCCAACAAGTTCTGTAACTATGAGAATAATTCTTGAATTTTTTAAAACTTTCTACAATACTCTGAGGGGTCATCGAATTATAAAGAGAAATATATATGTTTTTTCCCGAAAGAACAACTTCACTCAAAAATGTCAGCTCTCCAGACATCGACGTTTTTATGTAGAACTGTACATTACGTAATTTTTTCAATTTAAAATGTACATTACTGTGAAACAGTTTCGGAAATCACGAAATATAAAACAAACAATCTTCAAAATTGAATGCGACATACAAAATACATCTTTATTGACGAAAATCACAACTTTAAAACTGCGAGTGGAGTTAAGTGTTACGTTCGCGTACACTTGTATGCTTTTTACGCTGTGTGGACTACACACACACTATGTACTATTAGACATATTAATG
The DNA here is from genome assembly GCA_022816925.1 of Trichacis sp. ZL-2020. Taxonomy (NCBI): domain Eukaryota; kingdom Metazoa; phylum Arthropoda; class Insecta; order Hymenoptera; family Platygastridae; genus Trichacis; species Trichacis sp. ZL-2020. The sequence goes on along the minus strand of JABFQI010000217.1, from coordinate 3,041 downwards.
CCGTATTGCTTTAGTTGCTGGCATACAGTTGTAGGACTTGTAGAGCCAAAAATACAAAAGAAGAAGAAGAATGCCTTCTCGATGTATCGAATACACTCGACTCTCCCACATTTCACATTCTCTGGGACGAAAAAAATCTCAAATTTCACATGACGCGTTCTCCCAAATTTCAGTTGTACGTTATGGGTTTATTGACACATTTTCATGTTACACGGTGCATTTAAAAATTATTCAATAAACGTCCAAATCAAATATATGAAGAAAACAAAAAATTTTTGCATGAGTTGATTGAATTTTTCCAAAATAACAAAAAAATTAATGTTTTTTACTCAAATTCGTACAAAAAATAATAATTACTGCAGTCAATTTAAATATTTTCTTGTTTTTTCATGTAATTTTCATATCTTTACGCAGACAAAGTAAAATAATCATATAAAATTTGTTTGACAAAAGCAGGAAGTTCAGTTTCCATTAGAGAAATTTTGGTGACGTTCGAGAGATAATGTGATGACATTCGAGAGAGTGTGACATTTGAGGATGTGAAATTTGGGAGAGTCGAGTGCAATTACTTTCTGTGTTACGTATCGATTTCTATAATTTGTACATATATTTTTCAGAATCTATATTTATGGACGGACTTACGTCGGAGTTGAGCTATTACTTCAGGAAATAGTCTAAAAGTGGAGTTGAGCTGTTACGCTGATTGATTTTACAACTACTTTATTGTCACATACTTTGCAATTTTCTTTAACAAAAATGTTAGTTAACAATAACAGAATGTCGAAACTACGAAAATCTCATTTCCGAAACAAGTTGAGTCGAGTTGTTGTTCTGGGAAACCACAGATATAGAGTTGTAGAATTTTTTCGATATTTTTAGAATAATCTTGCAAGATATAGAAATTTTAAATTTTACCATGTTGCAGAATATTTCCTAGTACTGTGTCGGGTCCTACAACGTCGTAGAAATTTTTTTGAAGTTCATGGATGTTGAAATTTTTAAGTTATAACATGTTTCAGTTACTATCAAGTTGTACAATATTCTACAATTGTCTAAAAAAAAGGCAAGTCGTTATATTTTACAAAATTTTTTTTGAGATTTCGACATGTTCTGCAATATTTCACAATAGTCGGAAAAGATGTAGAAAAGTCTAGAGTTTCACAACATTTTGTACGTTTCGAGAAAGTTGTATAACGGTTTGGAACGTTCTCGAAGACTGTAGACAGTTGTACATGTTGTAAGAAAAGTTTTGTAAGCGTCAACAAAGTTGAGACAATTGGGAAATTTGTGAAATACTTGACAAGATTTCACAAGATTTTAGAATGTCCCGAAATTTTTTATTGTACGTTTTTGAGAAAGTCTTTAAAAAATTAATAGAAACTTGAAGACTGTTGTACAAATTACCACAATATTGTGCAATACTGCTAAAGAAACATCAAGTAACAACATTACAAAAGGACACTGTCTTTTAATATTACAGCACATAGTAATTCGTTCCGTATCATACCATAAGTACGATAGGACATCACAAAAAAAGAAGCTACAAAACTGAAAGATTTTCCCGTCTTATTTTCAGGGCTCATACAACGGCTTGCGAAGCGTCATCGTTACCATTGTTTTTGTCTACACTGTTGTTGATGGAATCGGCCTTAAACAGATTCCATTTTTCCTTGGATCGGAATTGTTCGACTGTAGACCACAACCTGCTGCGATGTCTCTTGGACGTGTCAGTAATTGGACAGAAAATTTCCTAGCGGGCTTGAAGAACATTTCATTCACATCGTTTGCGAAACTAAACAAATTTATTCGTAATTACTTTGGGAACGCGTACTCTGTGGAAATTATATAATTTGAATAACTTTGAATGTATAAGATTTTATATATTTTGTAAAAAGTTCCCAAGTACACAATAAATGTTGAAAAAAATTCCAAAGTTATTTTTTGAACAATTTTCAATTATAAATCTCCCACAATAACATTGGAAATCATAATTTTTGTACAACAATTGCAAAAGTTATTACATTATCAGCATTCAAAACATGTAGAGTAACATATTCAAGTCATAAATTCAAAATTGTAGGTAACATGTAACATGATTTATATTTTAAGAAACACAATGAATAGAATGATGCAAACAATCTTTCATATTAAAAACGTGTTGGAGCATTACGCCTACTTGCTGCATTGTCGAAAGTTTTGAAAAATTGTCCTAACAATTTATTGTGATGCCAAATTTTTGCAAATTGAAGGAATAAATCTTTTTATCTGAAATTTCGATATGTTAGATGTCTAAAAACTATATGTTATGTATGGAAATGTAAAAATACAAGAATTGAAAAAAATTTTTTTTTATTTATAATTCACATTATTTGTAATTAATGTACTTTTCAAAAGTTGGGGAGAAATGTAAACTTTAATGAAGTTTTGGGAAACAATACATTTTCAAAGATTGAAAATTATGAAGAAATTTTATTTCAATTTCAAAAAAGGGGTCGAAGTTGAAATCGTTTATGTACATTCAGAAAATTAATGGGTAACAATTGTTCAATGAATTCGCAAAAATTATTCAAATTGCAAAATGGCAGTATTACCTGTTCGCTCATAAACAAAATAAAAATTCGTTGGAGAAAAACAATTAATGGTTCTCTAATGTGGGTGTCTTAAATTTTGAAAAATTCTTCAAAAAGTAATTAAAAACGTGCGAGAAAATATGTTGAACGTTCTTTAAAATTATTCAGCACATTTCAATAAATTCATTTTTGGTTAATTTAAGGAAAAATTCGAACTTTGAAGTAACATAAAGATGATGTTTTCAAGCATTGAACGATTCGAAAATTTATCCAACTAATGTAACCAATATGAATATACGAATCAAGTCAAGAAATACATTCGAACTGCGATTTTAGGCACCTCAATTTTCGGCTCGCCAAATTCCTTGAAATCGTCACGCTTTGCTCGAAAATAGAGGCCCTATTGTTTCCAGATTTATTTTCTGGCTCCCGAGCTCAAAAAGATAGGGCCGTATAACGTTGGTCAGATCG
>JABFQI010000216.1:0-13431 GCA_022816925.1 Trichacis sp. ZL-2020 | reverse complement strand
AGAACGGTACCTAGACCAACATCTTGAAGACCTATGGAAAATCTGTGAAAGTCTTGATGATTCCTTTTACTCTCGAGATAGATTCATTATGATGAAGAATAAGCTCTCTGAAGGTAAAACAAGTTTTAAATTGTTTCACAACGAGATAAGGAAACCAAGAGTACAGAAGAGGAGAAGAGGTCTGTTCGATGCTGTAGGAGTCGTATTCAAGTTCATCTTTGGAACCTTGGATGCTGACGACCCGCAATATTACAATGATTAAATTGACAAAATATACCTAGACAACAGGCAAATCGCTAGGTTTGTAAAGGATCAAACGCTTTTCATCAAACATGAGGTTTCCCCACAACAAGTTAATACACTCAACACATTTTTCTCAAATGTCAGTAATAAAACCGCCATTTCGGAAAAAACCTCAAATTAGGAGAGCCTTGACTCAACTGTCAGACCTCATACAGAACTATCACTCTAAAGTGATTGAACTCATAGCAGTTGTCATGGACGGTCGGCACGGCTCACCCCATCCCAGAGCTCTACCTCCGTCACAGCTCTTCAAAGTACTACAAGAACATTCCGACAAAATGAAAACTGCGATACCTCTCCGAGAAGAACATTTCACATCACTGGTTGATATAAGTAATTTGCAAATATTCTACGCCAATGATTAACTTAACCATGTTCTACATGTACCTGTAAATGCCGAGAAATATGCGTATCAGAAGATCTCTCTCATCCCTATTCAGTACGAAAGAATGTATGGAGTCGTAATGTTCGACATCGGATTCATTGCCAACAACTAGAACAAATCTTATATTCCCCTGTATCGTAATAATGTCACGAGAATGAAATTTTTTGAAGGCGAGCATTTTCTTAGACGAATAAACATCGAGTATTCTTTAAAGACTCCGGATATATGTACCCACGGATTGATTCGTTCAAGACGACCTTCTAAGTGCGCCATTAATAAATTGCACCTGTCTACTACTTTTTGGATTCGATTTCAAGTTTTTGTACCCTTTGCATACAAAAATCAAAGACTTGAATCGACAAAAGTGAGTCAACCCGCAATTATAACTCTAGGTCGCCATTGCCAAGCGATGACGAACTACATTATACTCAAACCATCAAGAGAAATAAAAGAAACTACTCTTAGTGGAATCTTTCTCGATCTGGGAAGTCAGCGGAACCTATCGAACATCAACATAAATGAGCTTATAGCCCCCAACATCACTCAGGCAAATCTGTCACCAAAAGTATTGCAGATGCTAGCCTTTTATGTTGACGAGATCAACAACCAAATCAACGAACTGGAATCCCATCATCGTACACTTACATGAAAAGAGAAGTCCTACCAAGCATTGAATTACATCGGTTATGGTAGTATAACAATTTTATTGTTATTCGGGATGTATAAAATCAAGCTTCTACACTGGATATGAAAAAAAAATTGAGAAACCTTTGAAAAATAATTTTTGCGGAAACATTTACGGTTTCTGCCATTTTGGAAAAGGGGACCAAGACAACCGGAGTGTTAGTATAAACAGAAATCGTCCCACAGGGCCATTTAATGAATATGAAGAACATATTCCATTAGGACCAGTCTCACAAGTTAACGAAGAAATAAGAATGGCTCCCAAAGGTAACAAAGAAAAAGTTAAACGTAGAAGCTCTTCCTTCAAATAGGTCATCATATTTGCTAAATTACATGCTACGTATATCATGTTTCATTTTGGATTACTTAAGTAACATCAATAAATGTAAGAGATTTGTTTCCACCGACGGCGAAATCATTAGAGTTAGAAAAATAATATTGTTTACTGAAACTGAAATGATCCTGCAAGCGAAACACGAATGAGTGACCCTTAATCTATCAAAATCCGCTATTTCAAATTGTGAACTTGTAGTCATCAGATTGTGTCACATATACTACCTTTTTGTACGTAGTTGCTACCCTTAAGGGACTAGGAGTATTCTAAGGGGGGAAGTGTCGAGTATTTATCTCGATGACGATGCCTCGATTTTGTATTGAGCCACGCAGAGCATTGTCGTTGGTGCCACGTGAGATGTATCGGAGATGACCCAGCTACGCGGCACCCAACCAACCAATCTGGTGGCGGCACGCTACCGCGTGCCGACGCTGAGATGACGACAAGGAAGGAGGACGCGCCTGCGATATAAAACGACTCTCCGGCGGGCGTGAAAAACAGTTACTGCTTGTATCCAGATGAATAAACTCTTAAATATTGTATTTTATAAATCAAGTATTTCATTTCAAAAATCCTAAAAGTGCTCACGGCACGACATAATTGGTGGCAGCGGTGGGATTGTGCAAAATCCAGCCCAGGACCGAGGACGGTAACAGAGGCCGCACAAAGAATCCACACCAAAAACGTTTCGACGTGGAATCGACGTGGAATAGACGCAATAACGCGGAACTTCCACCACAGGACCAAGTCAACACGAACCAAGAACTCATGCAGGGAAACGAGGAGCAGTAACTCCGGTGCCGGCAAAAGCGACAAAAAGTCAGTGACGCAACACCGTCAAAAAAAGAAAAATTAAGGTGAGTCATACGACCACTATATTTCATAGATAAATTTACTCTCAAAGACAGAACAAAATGTCTGATGATGGACGTAGCGAATACGGGACAAAAGACGAAGTCCAGGCGCTACAACAATCAATTAGAGTCCTCACGGACCAAACGGCGGACATGATGTCCCTATTGAAAACAAAACTAAAACCCGAAAGTCCGGGCGTTTGCAAAAGAGTTGCCAGTAAACTGGGATTAAACTCAGTCAAAGAGGATAATAAAACCTCTTTAAAAGAAGAAAACAATACCGGTGAAAATTACACCGACGACGAGGATTACGAAGAACTTGATGTCCCAAATCGAGAAACCATTTCGATTCGTACAGCCCTCGAAACAATGAAAACATTTGACGGCATTAATATTAATGTTGAAAGTTTTATCATAATGATAAAAAACGTCCTGCCATTGATCAAACCGCAAAAAAGACAGATTTTTAAAAATGCGCTCATTGCAAAAAATATTGTTGGAGAGGCTGCCGTAATGGTAGAACCCATGATGGACGCTGATATCGAAGGATTATTAGAAAACCTTCGAACGATTTTTACACAGTAAGGTTTATTAGTAACCTATCAGGCACGCCGAAGCCTCATTTCTCAAAGGGACAATGAAAGTATTTCACCATTGGGGACACGTTTTACAAAACTCAATATGAACATACTCCGCGCAATAAATTCACAAAAACAAAGCGCGACAAGAAAGAAATTGCTCCAAGAAATTGAACTAGAAGCATCCACGAAAGCGTTTGTCGCGGCGATAAAAAACAAGGACGTCCGACAAGAAGTAAGACTTTCGAAACCAAAAACGCTCCAAGAAGCGCTAGAGCTAGCAAATGCTTGCACAATTCAACTCGAACTCATCGAGAAAAGGCAAAAAATGAGCACAGAAAGGAAACCATTCGATGAAAGGCGCCTTGAAAACCCTTTTTTCAGGCCAAAATCGAAGAAATCATCGTCTAAAAATGACTTCAAAAATTCTGCCAAACCTACATTTTTGCGACAAACATACGATGAAAGTAAAACAAATAATTATGCGGAAAAAACCCATAAATTTAATAAAAATGAAAATTTTCGCGAACGAGCCTCAAAATTCCAAAAAGATCCGCCGAGAGCGGGGCAAGTGGAACGAGAGGAAACGAGAGAGGAACAGGTATTCAACGTCCGAGGGAAAAGACTTCCCGGAACATCAAGAGACAACGGAAGAAGAATACTCAGAAGCCGAAGACTCTTAGTCGAATTACAATTCGAAGAAATGCGAGCTCCCGGTACATTTTTGCTTGACTCGGGCGCTGAATGCTCTCTAATAAAAAAGTCTGTTTTAAAAAATAAATACCCCGCAAAACCCGATTCCTCTACAGTAATTCAGGGAATCTCTGAAAAACCGGAAATGACAGAGAGAAAAGCCCAACTAACATGGAATAATAAACGCCATATACTCCACGTTGTGCGTGACAACTTTCCATTTCAACAAGACGGGATTTTAGGCATGGATTTTATGGAAAAGAATAATGTCGTAATCGACCTCCCAAAAGATAAGGTTTATATCGATTCGAAATTATTTAAAATTCTCAGAGGATCAACTCCTCAAACGCTGATCGCGAAACCCGATTCAAAAAGGCATGGTATAAAAGCAAATGTAATTCCAGCCAAATCCTCAAAAGTCGTCCCTATCAAAGTTGAACGACCCGATGGCGACGTAGCCATACGTATTAGTCCTCGTGTATGCGCCCTCGTTAAAGTAAAAGATAACAAAGCGTTAATTAATTATAACAACGATTCTGAAAAAGAAAAAATTGTTGACGACCTCGATTTCGAAATAACCGATAATATCGACGTTAATAGCTTTGATAAAGATAAAAAAAGCCTTAACAACGAGACCATCAAACTCGACCTGCTTTACGAGAATACGCGATTAAGTCATTTGCCGAAAGAAGAAAACGAATCGATTTGGGAAATTATAAAAAGGTACCCAGATATTTTCGCACTTCCAAATGATCCTCTACCAGAAACTAAACTCGTCCAGCATGAAATTCCCACTACTGATAACGTTCCCGTTAACGTGAAACAGTATAGGTACCCGCCTGCACATAATGAAGAAATCGCAAGACAGATTCAGGAAATGTTGCAAAAAGGGATTATTTCTCACAGCACGAGCCCCTACAACTCACCGTTGTGGGTAGTTCCAAAAAAGACAGATGCGAGCGGAAAAAAGAAATGGAGAATCGTGATCGATTTCAGAAAGCTAAACGAAAAAACCGTGCATGACGCATACCCATTACCAAACATCGATGAAATCCTCGACAAATTGGGTAATGCACAATATTTCTCTGCTTTCGATTTGGCCTCAGGATTTCACCAAATCCCGATGAATCCAAAAGACTCTCCGAAAACAGCATTTTCCACTACTAATGGACACTACCAATACAATCGAATGCCTTTTGGATTGCGCAACGCGCCCGCGACATTCCAACGAATGATGAACGATGCATTAATCGGACTCATAGGAACCATTTGCTTTTGTTATCTGGATGACGTAATAGTATTTGGAAAGACATTAGAAGAGCATAATAAAAATCTCGTCATTCTACTCGAACGATTGAGAAAATCAGGTTTAAAACTGCAGCCCGACAAATGCGAATACTTACGTCCAGAATTAGCATATCTAGGACACATTATTTCCAAGGACGGAGTTAAACCAAATCCGGAAAAAATCGAAGCAGTTAAAAATTTTCCAGTTCCCAAAAACCCAAAGAATATTAAACAATTTCTAGGAATTGCAGGTTACTATCGGAAATTCATTAAAAACTTCTCGAAAATAGCACTTCCATTAACAACGCTATTGAAGGACTCAACACCATGGCAATGGACACCGGTTGAACAATCCGCATTCGAGACACTTAAAACAAATTTAACGTCTTCACCAATTTTACAATTTCCGAATTTTTCCAATGATTTTATCTTAACGACAGACGCAAGCAATCACGCTTTGGGAAGCGTACTTTCACAAGGAGAAATTAACAATAGCAAACCCGTTGCTTATTACTCGCGGACTTTAAATAAAGCAGAAACGAATTATTCCACTACGGAAAAAGAACTGCTAGCTATTGTAGCGTCCGTGAAACATTTTCGCCACTTTCTGTTCGGTCGAAAATTCAAAATCATAACCGACCACAAACCATTGGTTTGGCTTATGAACGTAAAAGACCCAAACTCACGTTTAATGAGATGGCGCTTAAAATTGGAAGAATACGAATATGAAATAATTTACAAAAGCGGAAAGCAAAACACGAATGCTGATGCTCTCTCGCGAATCCCATATGTAGACGCAATCGAAAAGAAGCCATCAACTCGTTATAATACTCGTTATAATACTCGGAATAAAAAAACTCATTGTCCAAATCCAATTGAAAGTCACGATAATGACGATAATTACGACAACGCATCAGACGACCCCGTTGATAAGGACGACGCTCGAAATTACTCGAACGGGAACACGCGTGGAGAACAAAAGGTAGTTGAACCCGCTACGCACTCCAAGAATAATCAAAAACTCATTACAGAATCATTTAACGAAATCGATGATAATCAAAAAAGTGGAACAGCCAGTTCAACGATCACGACACGGATAAATGAGAACGGAATTAACGGAAACAATAAAAAATTAATTGTACCAAATTACGAAGATTATTCATCAACCGATGAAAATATTTGGGCAGCGAATGTAACGCGGACAACTAAATTGCAAACTAAAGATTATTACAAGTGTTATCCCACAAACTCAGGTTTTACAGAAAGAAGAGGAAAAAATCTGTATTTCAGCACTGGAGAAGATGACCAACAATGGTTCAATTTCCTTTTGAGGTTCCTAAAAAGAACGAACGCTCAAGATCTTACCCTCGACTTCTTACACGCACATTGGGAAAAACGCCGTTTTGCAATGTTTGAAGCTGCGAATATGGCTGCATATATTTGGAAATATGTCGCCGATAATAAAAAAATGTTGTACCTCAAATATTCAAATTACGATTTACCCCGAACAGAGGAAGAAAAAAACCGAGTTATCAAAGAAGCACATACAACTGGCGAAAATCATCTTAGTATGAAAAAGACCATCGAAAAGGTGAAACAAGAAACCAATTTCCAGGGATTAGAAAAACAAGTTGAAGATCTAGTGCATAAATGCAAAACTTGCCAAACGATGAAAACTGGAGTAGCCAACCAACCACCTGCCATTATTCCAGATATGCCAAAATTTCCAAGAGAAAAAATCTCTCTCGATTTAATTGGCCCACTGGAGATAACTTCAAGGAAAAATCAGTATATACTTGTAATCCAGGATTATCTGACGAAATTCATACTTCTCTCGCCAATGAGGAATAAAACTGCAAAAAACGTCGTATCAAGGCTACACAATGAGTACATCTCAAACTTCGGACCGCCAAAAGAAATTCTGTCAGATAATGGAAAAGAATTTGACAACAAGGTTATGGAAAAATATGCAGAACTATTTAACATTAAGAGTCAATTTACAACCCCATATCGTCCTCAATCAAACGGATCAAATGAACGAACACACAGCTTCATCAAAGACATGATAAGGACTCATACTAAAGACTGGGATTTAGTTCTAAAACAAATAGCGATTGCATACAACACCACGGAAAATAGGTCCATTGGAATTACGCCGTACGAATTTCAATACGGAACCAAACCTCACTTTCCTAATTCTTTACCTCAGGCAAAAATAGAATTAAGCGAATTATTGGAAAACCTCAAGAATCGGCACAACCGTATCATCAAGGAAGCCTCAGGAAGACTACAAAGATCAAGAGAAGAGAATAAGGCTAGAATCGATTCAAAAATTCGCAACGAATACAGGTTCAAAGAAGGACAGCAAATTTACTTCAAAAATTCTGCTGCTGGGACGCTTGACCAAAAATGGATAGGACCAGCAAAGATTATCTCGCTTCGAGATAATTCAACAGCAATAATAAAATATAATAATAAAACCTTCCCACTTCATTTGTCAAAAATAAAGCCTTTTTATTAATTGATCTCATTTCAGGAATGGGACCAATACTACTATGCACTCTTCTAATAACAGGAACAACCAGCCTCGAAGAAAATGTCCAAATAACACCATTACCAAAAGATCAAGCTGTGATCAACGAGGACCTTGGAAAAATAAACATTTACACGGATACATGGAAAATCCTTTCCAGTGTACACCTTGCCAACTTCGACAAGGAAGAGCGGTACCTAGACCAACAACTTGAAGACCTATGGAAAATCTGTGAAAGTCTTAATGACTCCTGTTACTCTCGAGATAGATTCGTTATGATGAGGAATAAGCTCTCTGAAGGTAAAACAAGTTTCAAATTGTTTTATAACCTGATAGGAAAACCAAGAGTACAGAAGAGGAAAAGAGGTCTGTTCGATGCTGTAGGAACCGTATTCAAGTTCATCTTTGGAACCTTGGATGCTGACGACGCGCAATATTACAACGACGAAATTGACAAGATATACCTAGACAACAGTCAAATCGCTAAGTTGGTAAAGAATCAAACGCTTTTCATCAAACATGAGGTTTCCCAAGCACTAGAATCCATCGCTGTTTTCCAACAACAGGTCAATAAACTCAACACCTTTTTCTCGAATGTCATTAATAAAACCGCCATTTTGGAAAAAAACCTTAAATTAGGAGAAGCCTTGACTCAACTATCCGACCTCATACAGAACTATCACTCTAACCTGATTGAACTCATAGCAGTTGTCATGGATGGTCGACACGGCTCACCCCATCCCAGAGCTTTACCTCCGTCACAGCTCTTCAAAGTACTACAAGAACATTCCGACAAAATGAAAATTGCCATACCTCTCCGAGAAGAACATTTCACATCACTGGTTGATATAAGTGATTTGCAAATATTCTACGCCAACGACAAACTTATCCATGTTCTACATGTACCCGTAAATGCTGAGAAATATGCGTATCAGAAGATCTCTCCAATCCCTATTCAGTATGAAAGAATGTATGGAGTTGTCATGTTCGACATCGAATTCATTGCCAATAACGAGAACAAATCCTATATTCCCCTGTATCCTAATGATGTCACAAGAATGAAATTTGTCGAAGGCGAGCATTTTCTTAGACGAACAAACATTGAGTATTCTTTAAAGACTCCGGATATATGTACCCACGAGTTGATTCGTTCAAGACGACTTTCTAAGTGCGCCATAAATAAATTACACCTGTCCACTACCTTTTGGATTCAATTAGAAAGTGGAAACCAATGGATCGCTATCCCATCAAAACCTGATGAACTCCACACCGTTTGCACAAAAAACCAAGAACTTGAATCAACAAAGCTGAGTCAACCCGCCATTATAACTCTAGGTCGCCATTGCCAAGCTCTGACGAATTACGTCATACTCAAACCTTCAAGAGAAATAAAAGAAACTACTCTCAGTGGAATCTCTATCGACCTGGGAAGTCAGCGGAACCTATCGAACATCAACATAAATGAGCTTACAGCTCCCAACATCACTCAAGCAAATTTATCACCAAAGGTATTACAGATGTTAGCCTTATCTGTTGACGAGATCAACAACCAAATCGACGAACTGGAATCCCACCATCGTACACTTACATGGAAAGAGAAGTTCTACCAAGCATTGAATTATATTGGTTATGGTAGCATGACGATTTTATTTTTATTCGGGATGTATAAAATCAAGCTTTTGCACTGGACATGGAATAAAATTAAGAAACCTTTCGAAAATAATTGTTGCGGAAACATTTATAATTTCTGTCATTTTGGAAAAGGGGACCAAGACAACCGGAGTGTTAGTATAAATAGAAATCGTCCCACAGCACCATTTAATGAATATGAAGAACATATTTCATTAGGACCAGTCCCACAAGTTGACGAAAAAGTAAGAATGGTTCCCAAAGGTAACAAAGAAAAAGGTAAACGTAGAAGCTCTTCCTTCAAATAGGTCATTACATCTGCTAATTTACATGCTACGAATACCATGTTTTATTTTGAATTATTTAAGTAACATCAATCAATGTAAGATTTGTTTTCACCGACGACCAAATCATTAGAATTAGAACAATAATATTGTCTACTGAAATTGAAATGATCCTGCAAGCGAATCATGAACGAGTGACCCTCAGTCTATCCAAAATCTGCTACTTTGAATTGTGAACTTGTAGTCATCATATTGTATCACTTAATACTTTTTGTATGTAGTTGTTACCCTTAAGGGACTAAGAGTATTCTAAGGGGGGAAGTGTCGAGTATTCATCTAAACCTCGATCACGATGCTTCGGTACTGTATTAACTGAGCCACGCAGAGCATTACCGTTTGGTGCCACATGCGATGTATTGGAGATGACCCAGCTACGCGGCACCCAGCCCACCAATCCGGTGACGGCACGCTACCGCGTGACGACGCCAAGATGACGACAAGAAAGGAGGACGCGCCTTCGTTATAAAATGCCCCTCTGGCGGGCGCACAATCAGTTACAGTTTGTATCCCGAACAATAAACATTATAATATTGTATTGCATAAATCGAGTGTCTCATTTAAAAAACCCTGAAAGTGCTTCGTAAGTGCTCGCGGCACGACATAATTGGTGGCAGCGGTGGGATTGTGCGAAATTCAGCCCAGGACCGAGGACGGTAACAGAGGCCGCATAAAGAATCCAAACCAAAAACGCTTCGACGTGGAATCGACGTGGAATCAACGCAACAACGCGGAACTTTCACCACAAGACCAAGTCAGCGCGAACCAAGGGAGACATGCAGGGAGACAAGGAGCTGTAACTCCGGTGCCGGCGAAAACGATAAGGTCAGCCACGCAACACCGTCAAACAAAAAAAAAAAAGGTGAGTCATACGACCACTATATTTCAATCACAAATTGACCCTCAAAGACAAAAAAAAATGTCCGATGATGAACGTAGCGAATACGCGTCAAAAGACGAAGTGCAGGCGCTACAACAATCGATTAAAATCCTCACTGACCAAATGGCGGACATGATGTCCCTATTAAAAACAAAACTAAAACCCGAAAGTCCGGGCGTTTTCAAAAGAGTTGCCAGTAAACTGGGATTGAACTCAATCAAAGAGGACAATAAAACCTCTTTAAAAGAAGAAAACAATACCGGTGAAAATTTCACCGACGACGAGGATTACGAAGAACTTGATATGCCAAATCGAGAAACTATTTCGATTCGTACAGCCCTCGAAGCGATAAAAACATTCGACGGCACTAATATTAATGTTGTAAATTTTATCGCAATGATAAAGAACGTCCTGCCATTAATCAAACCGCAAGAAAGAGAGATTTTTAAAAATGCGGTCATTGCAAAAAAGATTGTTGGAGAGGCTGCCGTAATGGTAGAAGCCGTAATGGACGCCGATATCGAAGGGTTACTGGAACACCTTCGAATGATTTTTGCACAGGAAGGTTTATTGGAAACCTATCAGGCACGCCGAAGCCTTATTTTACAAAGAAACGATGAAAGTATTTCACAATTGGGGACACGTTTCGCAAAACTCAATATGAACATACTTCGCGCAATAAATTCGCAGAAACAAAGCGCGACAAGAAAGAAATTGCTCCAAGAAATTGAACTAGAAGCATCCACGAAAGCGTTTGTCGCGGCGATAAAAAACAAGGACGTCCGACAAGAAGTAAGACTTTCGAAACCAAAAACGCTCCAAGAAGCGCTAGAGCTTGGGCAAGCAAAGAGCTCTAAAGCAAGAGCTTTAAGCAAAATGAATTCGTCAAAAGAATGAAATTGTAACAGATGATAGTTTTATATTTTACACTTGCAAAATTCGTTTTTCTAATATAATTTATGTTTTTGAAGGAGTAAAAAAGATGTTTCTAATTCTATTAAATAATTCATATTACAAAAAAAGCATTGCTGATCAAAGAAGTACGTTCTTTTGTATGTATACTAAAAAGTTTATACTAATGTGACTAATTAATATTTCGCAAATTGACAAAGATTTCTCGTACAGTAGGTCAAAATCTGTAACACAAGAATACTGGCGAAGCTATAGAAAAGTCAAGGGCTTTTTGTCGATTTAGCAATGGACCGTATAAAAATTTTACAATTTATGACTTCTTGCCGTTCTTGTCAGCATTTTTTTCATGATGATGTACATTTTGCATTGGTAAATTCATATATGTAGGCAAAAATAATCAATCGCACTGATATCATAAATATATTACGAGCTTTCTATAATAATCTATTAACTGACGACGGTTTCATATAAAATTATTCTGAACTGGGACGAAATTTTTATTTCTCATATTTGGCTTGGACTTATAATTAATGCTACATCGATCTTTAAAATGCATCGAGATTGTTTCTATCTCTTTATACAAGACTGCAGTCACGCTGATTTTTTGAAAAACTCATCTTCTTTTAATACCGGAAAAAATTTCATAACAGTACAAAAAATATAAAGATTGCCTTTTAAACAACTATATATTGTTTTTTTAACATGAAAAAAATGCAATTCTTCGCGACGTTTTGCGATTCCCATCGAGAGCATCGATGACCTAAATTTCTTTTTTTAATTCCCAAATAAAAGAAAAATGTCGCTGTTAACAAGAAATAGTCAGAGTCCAAAAAATTGTTTTAGTGCAATAAAAAAAACTCAAAGAGCCGAGAATGTCTAATTCTCATCATAAGTAATTGTCATTGAATCAATGAAATGTTGAAATTTTTATATTTAAATACAAGGAGTAAAAGATTTCATAAATTAACGAATCATTTGAAAGTTAATAAGCATTTAAGCGGTGGTCTGGAAGATATTGTTTAAATATTTCAGATAATGATGTCAAAATTTGCTTGTAAAGTGCATCCAAATGTTCGTTTTTAGTATTGGGAAGCAAATGTTGCTGAATATTCTCGGCGGCAAAGTTTACGTCGTTTTTTTCTTCCATACATTTTATCACTTTCTGTTCAATTTTTTCCAGATTTTGGTTTATTCCAATACTTTCCAGTAGTTCACGAAGTTTTACCGTCGTATTTAAGCTCATGAATTTTTCATCTGACTTTTCTGGTTTTATTTTTAATCTGTATAATAATAAAAAAATAATAACCATAATCTCTATATTTTGACCTTCAAATTGGTACCTGAAAAAAACTTCTTTGAATGATTCGTCGAGTGCTTCCAGCATTTTTATGGTTTCTTCGTCATTGGGTTTTATAGTAACAACAATGTTTTTGATGTTTTTTTGTACGTTTTGTTGCAATTCTTCAAGTGAATTTACAGAAGAGAAATTCAAGAGTTTCTTTCTAATAATGTTTTTGGTTTTTTGGTCCATTTCTTTGGTGTTCGTTTCAATGATTTTTGAAAATATGTCGCGAATCTGAGAAAAAATACTTGTGAATTTTACGCAGGTAAAACAATTTGTAATATTGTACCTTTTGTTTTGGGTCTTCTTCAACATTTTTATGCATGATTCTGATATTTTCAATTTTGTCTTTTTCTTTTACTAAGAAAAAAAAAATGAATTAAACTATGTATATACTTTTTTTATATTGAAAAGTTGAGATAAACTAGCAGACTTTTATTTTCAGGCGTGACAGTTTCTTGTCGATCCTTGTAAATTTTTCGAAGCTGTTTATGTTTTTCATTGAACATGTTAATCCTCTGGAAAAACTTTTTTTCTGGTATATCAGGTTCTGGCAATCGCGATTTGGTGCTCAAATTAATTATTTCTCCGTGTAAAACTGATATTTGTTCAATCTGGTCGAAAACGATTTTTTCCAAGAACACAATATCATTCAGATATTGTTCTTCAATTACCA